>VYZM01021987.1:602534-640071 GCA_013398915.1 Dromas ardeola | reverse complement strand
GGGGGAGGGGAGTAATTATCTTCTAGAAACATTTTGAAACTATGTTGACTCCTTTTTCTATAAATAAAAAAATCTCCAGTAAAGAAGGGAAAAATAAAATAATTCAGGGATTAAATCTCTTCCATTCCAATATATTTTGTTACAATGAAGAATGAATAGACTGTTCAAGATGCATTCTATTATTCTCATGTGAAGAATAAGAAATTACACAACACAGACAAACATGCTGATAAATTTTGGTTTATAATTAAGAACATAAATTATACAATGTGCATCTTAGTGCAGGCAAACAGTTGCAGAGTATATGGGCCCCTGTAGATCATTCAAGTGAAAAAAGAAAAAAAGTTTGCTGCTGGACAAATTACAACCAGATGCGGATTTCAATAAACACATACTCTTGTAGCCTTACCCAAAGGTGCTGTGAATTTCTGGAGGCAAATCTGCCTCTGCATTCACTAAGCTGTTAATGTTTGAATGTTAATTGAGTTACTGTGTTATGTATGAATACACTCCATCCCCCCAATTTTAAATGTACTCCGTTCATCTTGTAGACCATTAAATGTTGTCTGCAAGGGTATTTAATTGTTAAGCATGTTTGCATTCTTCTGACAATCTATATTTCCTCTGGAAACGTCTCTAAAACTTCTCTTGCGGTATTCATGTTAGAGCTGTGCAAGAGAACTTGTGCTGTCATTTATCACATATACCAAGTGCATTGGTATTTTATTATTGTCAACACGTAATTTTTGACTACAAGACCTTTCGGTACAAACAGCAGTACCTTTTTTTCCAACTTTGTAAACTACTGATTTTCCTGTAAATATAGATGGAACTAGTAAGTGGTAATAAAAGAAGTTGACTACAATGTGAAGAGTTGCTAAAATCATGGAGGTTTACTACAACTTCTCTTTAATGCCAGTGATTGCTAATTCATATTCACATGACAATCAGACGAAATTAAGCATCACAAATTTTAATAACAATGCATCAACATTAAGACCTAGTCCTACGTGGAAATCTCATATGGAAAACCCTTTGTAAACTACTTCCCAACTTAAATTTTCACAGTGTCTTAGGGTTTGTTTCTTATGAAGTATGAAATAATTTTACCAGCATGACTGTTTAAAGATTTACATCCAGATTGCTACTATAATGCAAATGTTGTTGGCTAAAGTTGACACTAATGTTGCGGGGATTTATAAAACGGGCAAATTTGAATAGCCTTTCAAATTAGTACTAACCTAGCTCTTACTTGCCTGAGTTTTCTTTCTGTTTGATTCTGAATATTTTCCTGATATTTACGCTTTAATGAACGTCTCAACAAAGTGCTGGTTTTTCCTCTGCCTTATTCTAGTTCAGGTTCTCCTGAAGTTTCCTTTTTACATCTTTTCCTTAAACACTCTGCAACTTGGCTTCTAGCTGGAATCTGCTATGCAACATACTTTCTTTATGGAATGGGGTGGAGTCCTGGAGAGCCCACCTGATAGCTTAGGAGGGGTAAAAATTAATGACCAATTCCATAGTTAAAATCCAGATTTGATTCCAAGATGAGCCTATTTGTTTCTGAGAAGATAAGCATTGCTTGTCTTACCGCTTCAGTAATAAGTTTTCCTTAGCAGTGACTTCTCTTTGCTGATTTAAGTGCAAAGTGATGGAAAGTCATCTCCTTGTAAATGAAAGTTGCGCCTGAGCTCATGAAGAGACATCAAAAAAGTCTATAGTGTTGTGTACACAATAAAAATTTTGCCCAGAGAAAAAGGTTTAATTTTTAAGTTTGGAGAACATATCATTTTTTAAAAAAAAAATTTGGATGAGTTTCTGTTGTCTTGGTCTCTCAACCTTTAAAAACCCCACTCTAGATATTAATTAATTAACATGCTTCAAATTAGTGATGAGTTGAGCATTCTGTAGGTATTGAGTCTGGGACACTGAAACTGTACTGCACATGTAATATTTCATGAAGCGAGAGCAGCTTGTGAGTTAGTTTATCATGTTATTTTCATACATGGGAAAACTTGTCATTCTACAGGTGTAATGATGATTTTAAAAGTAATTTAATGGTTATACAGCAACCTTAAAATAATGCAGTTTTACTGGGTAAATATGAATGGCTACACCTTGAAATCTAACAACATACTTTTAAAAAAAGTTAGGTTGAGCTGCAAGCCTTGGTATGAGGAAGCTGAGGGGAGACCTGCTCGCTCGCCACAACTCCCTGAAAGGAGGGGGTAGCCGGGGCGGTCGGTCTCTTCTCCCAAGGAACAGGCAACAGGACAAGAGGAAACGGCCTCAAGTTGTGCCAGGGGAGGTTTAGGATGGGTATTAGGAAACATTTCTTCACCGCAAGGGTTATCAAACATTGGAACAGGCTGCGCAGGGAAGTGGTGGAGTCGCCATCCCTGGAGGGATTTAAAAGATGGGTAGGTGTGGTGGCTGAGGGACATGGTTAATGGCTGGACTCAATGATCTTAAAGGTCTTTTCCAACCTAAACGGTTCTATGATTCCATTCTATTCTATTCTATGAAGTGAAAATCACAGCTAAAACACAAGTAAGAATATATATGAAGTAAATATTACTAGTTTTGTCTTCAGCTTTCTTAACTCATTAGCACCTTATCACTGAAGTCAGGAAGGCCAAATGCAAGTCCTTAGACCTTGTTGGTAATTTTGATACTCTTTGTGAACATGAAAAATGAAAATCAAATTTCGTATTTAGTCATTGTTTTTCGGTAGAAAAAGGTTACCTCTATGAGTCTTTAGATTAACAGGTTGCCTAGAGGGGTTGTGAACTCTCCGTTCTTGGAGATAGTCAAAAGCTGTCCTAGGCATGGTCCAGTGTGATAATTTTCATTTATTTCAGTTTATTAAAAATAGTCCTTAATGTATCCAAGAAAATACTTTTCAAAATTATCTCAAGGATACATGTCAGTGTTGCCCTCAGTTAAAGCACCAGGTACCAACATGTGCTTCAGTCCTTCTGTGAGTTTGGGGGCTCTCAGGCTGCGTAGCGGTCAGGCGGAAATCTCTCTGCATGAAGGTGAACGCGCAGACCTTGTCTTAGCATTGGAGTGTAAAATGTTGCAAAGTGATTATTTAGTGGCACATGACTCTTTCATAGCAAATGAAGGCAAGAAGTCAATCGACTCTATTCCAGTTAAAACACAAAAGTAAACATAAAACTAGTATATTTGGCATGAACTTACAGCAGTGAGATTACAGAAATAATTTTGGAGAAATATTCTGTATGTGCAAGCACATTAGTACTTTGTCATCTTAAAATACAGGTTCTGTTTAATTACTTACTCTATGTGAAATAAATTTCTGTAATTTTAAACTACTGACTCAAGCCTACCTGACAATGAATTTGATCCCCTGCGAGTTAGGTGTGAAATTATGTGGGTTAATCAAGAAATACAAAAATACATAGTTAAGGAAAAGATACAAACTATGATTTAGATGGAGATAACTGCTGAGATGCTTATTTATTTTGTTGTAAATAAAGTAGAAAGAGAAGTAACAGAGACAGAGAAGGGATGCACAATTAAACCTGTAAAAAATTAAGTAATTACTTTCCAAGGCCTCAAGGGGGTAGGAGTTAAGAGATACAGTTTTAAATAAACTTTTCAACAACATAAACCCTTTTATCCAGTGTCTACAGAGACAGTGTGCCAACAACAGCAAACCCAAAATGCAAGTTAAAAAAAAAAAAAAAGAGAAAACTACTACTGAAGAGAATATGAAGGCATAACAAAGCTATTCAAAATTAGTACAGTGCAACAGCTGGTTTTGCTGTTTCTTGATTATTTAAAAAAAATCATCTAAGTTTTAGTTCCTTTGTTTTTCTCACTTTGTGTAACTGTAGTATATGAAGTTTGCTATCCTATGACTCATTCTTCCCACAAATAACATTTCTTTGAATAGCCGTTGTACAAACACCGTTTCATATTAGTTGTCTTAGTTGGTAATTGTGTAGACTTTTTTTTTCCCTCCTGGATGAGTGATTTATGTATACAGTCCCTGGATCCGCCTCTGCCACACATGGGGCATACCGAAGTAGTGGTAATACCGCGCTGCACTGCTCTACCTATGATTACTGTGCTCACGGTTTTGGGCTGGTAGAGTCTCTCAGTCACGGAAACTAGTCTTAGTCTCTTTCTCCACAAGCAAATAGTCACATATCTAACAAATTCTGATATTTTGTATGTGTTTTCAGGGACAGTCAGTCATGAAATTGAGGCTTGATTTTAATTCTTAGTAGAATTAAAAAAGATAATGGACAAAGAAGGGGCAAGTTCAAACTAAGATGTTATTTCCAGCCTCCAAAAGAAGCCGCTTTGGATGAGTTTGGTTCTTTATAATAAATACTAAAAAAAATTGTGGAAGCTAAATGAGTGAGGTTCATTCAGATAAAGAATTAAAGAGCATCTCTTGTAGTTTTCATATGTGAATGACGGCTGGGCGCTCTATTTTAACTTTATCATTATAGGCAGTCGTGGCCATGGATGTAGGCTTTCCTGGTGCTTTCACAATACTTCACGTTTTCTCTGCTGGCACAATGGAACTGGCAAGCTCCTGCGAGAGAATTCTCTACTGAATTATCTATACTCTGTGAGCTCATCCAACTGTGCTAGCGTACATTCATGACAGCAGCCCGTGTGGATGTCGATATGGTCATCGTCCTCTCCAGCTGTTTTTGGTTCCCCAGGGAGAGGGTGGATTCGCTGGGGACAGCCTTTGGAATGAGTCCAAAGTGTACAACACAAGCTCACGCTTTTAGATGGGTAATGAAATACTTTAAACCCTGTCTTCCTTGGACCTACGGGTTTTGTGTTGGTTGGAGCTACTTTTTTGATATTTCTGCTTTCTGGATTTAATCTAGAGTTTAGAAATTGGACCAAATTGCTTAATGCATTTAATACGTAATTTAACATTTTAATGTGTGTTTAATATGTACGATTGCAGATTGTATTTTGATTACTCAACAAAGTAAAATCTTGGTTATAGCTGAAACATGGTGATAAAGTTCAAGGAGTTGACAGTGAATTTTCTTTTTATACAGTGGAAATGAGAGATGGTTATGGGAGATTTGGGAAAATGAGGTAATACTTGCTATTAAAATATATTTTTAGTTAAATTGAGGCGTAAAGGTCACAAACATGATTTTTCCGCTAAGTGAGGTTAAACTTAACCAAGGTTGGTCATAAAAAAACCCTAAACAACTATCACTTTTTATAATGTAGCATTAGGAACATCCTTATCTCATAAGTAACAGCTGGTGGAGGAAGCTACAGGAGTTCTCAGGACAGTACTAGAAAAAAGTTAGTGTATTTGGAAAACTGCTAGGATGTAAGCTCACGTATGAGAAAGGAAAATTTTGTTTTCATAAAGAAATTTCTAAATTTTGAAGAATGAATACTGTGATCATTGAGCCTTTTGTTCAAAGGAGAATGATGTTCACCAGCTTTAGCAAAACATCTGCTGTCCTTCATTCTGATTGTAAAATGGGTTTTTTCTTTACTCTCTTCTGTTTAAAAGCGAAAGGAAAGAACTTGTGGCAGAGCAAATTGCTTATAGAATAGGCTGCCTATTTAGAAACATTATTTTAATGTGGAGGGATGAGGTAATAGTGTAAAGCAATAAGCAGAAAGCTGCAACGCTTGACTCTGGTATCAAAACCAACTTCACAGTCACGATTCTTATTGTACTTTTAAAATTTTGAGGGGGCTCTGATTAGTGTATCTGTTTCAGGAAGAGTATCAAGAGTACTCTAATTTCATATTTAAATATGGGATCTGATTAATACTTCAGGCATGCTAGAGAGCTATAACATTAAGACCGTTGTTACTATAGTGAGATGCCATTACAGACATCACAAGACTTGTTATACAAGGAAACACCATTACGTTGGATTAAAGAAGCTGCCAAAGGCTTGAAGGATTTATAGGTGCTGCCACTTTGAGTTATATATAACTTCATTATTTTGTTGAAAACGTTTTGATCTAGAATTAATGAAGCACGATAAATGCTGATGAAATGAATCAGCAGGTTTGACAGCTTTTAACTGATACTGAGCGAATGATGAATTTTATTGTAGTACTCTTTAAGTCTCAAAATTGCTAGATAATTTTCAGGAAGTAATAAACTGAGCATTTGCACAGAGAAATTAAACTAATATTCTTTATAACCGGAGTGACATGCGTCAGAATTGACATGATCAAGTCATCAATTTAAGCATGTTTCTTAAATGACTTACTGTTCGTATGCACGTGAGAGGAAATGGTCCATTGTGTTTGTGGAGGGGGAGTCTACGGCCTGCATCTTGGAGCCAAAATATGGTGAGAGCGGTCAGCGTCTGCAAAGACGTGAGGAGGGAACACGCGGGTGAGCGAGAGCAATGCCCATGCACTGGCTGTGTGTGTCGGAGCAAGGCAAGAACAGAGCACCATCAGAAACCTCAGCGGGGCCGTCCCGGGGACAGACAGAGGGGCTGACAGCTGGTGCGGTTTGAAAGGGGTCTGGAGCTTGCTGAAGTGCTAGGTAGGCGGAGGGAGTGAGTTTCAAATGTTCTGAGTTTAAGAGGGGCATAAAGGAGTTTTGAAGAACAGAGATTGCAAGCCTGAGGCGAAGAGGAAGTGGGAAAATGTGGGTTTAGAAACAAAGGACTTAAATTTGCCTTTTTTCTGCGGCATCTCCAAGATTTAGTCACGGTTAGTGTAATTAGAAGGGATGATGAAATATAAATTCGTAACAGCACCGTGGTTGGTGTGCTGGGCTCGTGCAAGGTCTCTCTCTTTTTTTTTTTTTTTAATGTGAATTAAGAGTTCAGTGAATGCATATCACGTCAATTTGATCATTCCGTTAATCTCGGCTGTATAAAATTGGCTGCATTTGAACATTGCTTCACTAACCCAGCTCAGAGACTAGTGTGACATCCCGTAACTTTTTCTAGACAGCTGCATTCCGTTCCATGATGTGAGCCTGTAGTACTGCAAAGATGTTTCAAAACAATTATTATTTTAACAGCTGGTTAATTACAAATTCTTTATTGGGTTGTTAGAGGTAGCTGAGCAGTCACCGTTTGCTCTTGTTACCATGATGCAGAATTAGTATTATGTGCATTAATGTGAGTATTAGTAAATCTGAATGAGAAATGAGCAATAACCAATGATGAAAGGCTTTTAAGTTTTGAAATAGTCTTACGACATTTGTTTCTTACAAGCAATACTATAAAAAGAAAATATTTAATGGCAGAAATTGTTCCTGAGTTTCATTTGATTCTCCCTCTGTAATGTGACTCAGGAATTTAGTTATGTCAAAATATGACTAAGTCCCTTTTGCCTTTGAGGTATAGAGCTGGATGAAATCCAGTACTGGATTTCAGTAATTTGGAAAAGTTCTTTCCCAGTCTTTTTAACTGAATTTGGGACAAAACTAGATAAAAGCTGGAATAGTTTCCTCATCTAACTATTCCATGTTCAGGTTTGGGGTTTTTTTCTCTTCAAATAGTGTCTGATTACTAAATTAAGCTCTCAGCATTAATAAATCATTCCCCTGCAGAATAAACCCTTTAATTTCTCATACTTGCTGTCTTTTGTACCTTTTGATTATAGCTCTTAGGGCTGTGGAGTGAATCCCTGGGTAGATACAGCAAAGAGAGAGTAAAAAGGAATCCAGGTGCATACTGTATCGTTTCTTAGGGTGACATGCTTAACATATGCCATAGTATTTGAAAATGATGTATTAACTCCTTTTAACAGTATGCTATTCGGGTTACTTTTTTATGTAATGAAAAGTCAAGTGTGGTTTCTGTCACAACCTGCCCAAATGACTGTTTTTTTTCAGCAGTCTAATACGCTATGGGATGGAATACGTTGGAGACACAGCAGGGCACAGTAAGTGCAAGCAGGGAGGGAAGCCTAGAGGAGGGAGGGTGGTTCAGAGCTGCACGAGCACTGCTTAAAAACCGAACTCACCCCCCTGCCCAGCCTGAACACTCTGTGCTGGCAGTTCATGTGCCTTACCATTTAGAGAGTAAAGGAGTGTCTGCAGAGCCAGACATGTGGAAAGTGTTTTTGGGTCTGACCTGTTGCATGCTGACTTGCAAAACCTAGGTTCCAAATCGCCTTGGAATATATTAGCTTTTAATTTCTTGTTCCATGCTGCACAGGGCATCACAGAATCAAAATCTTAAAATGCTAACAGTCCATTTGTTCTGTGTGTCTTTAGAGATGGAGAACAGAAGGGAAGAATGGAAATGATCTCCTACCAATATTATATGCTAGTGGCAATTAAGAAAAGTCTGTTAGTCCACAAAAAACAACAGCTGGAATTTATCTTGTCTTGCAAGCTTTCAGCTAATTTTTCTCACTGTATCCCACCCAAAGGTATTTTTAAAACTGTTTGGACAAAGACAGCTCTTATTCTCTGCCTTGAGCTTACATTGACATAGTCACAGATGTTGTTACTATGCAAACCACTATTATTATTTTTTTCTCTTAAATACTTTACTGGTTTCCCTTTTGCTGTGACAATTTCTTCGTTGTTGTTGGGAGATGGAACTATTTCATTCATGGGCCACAAATGTTTTCTTTTAGGTATTCAAAACGTCTCATCCTTCTATTGTGTTTTTCCAGTTTACTATAATATGGTCCAGTCCTGTTCCAATATAGTTTTGTTTTAACCTTCCGTTCCTGTTATGTTTAAAATTTTCTCAGTATTGCTTTAGTTTTCCAAGATGTATCATCGCTGTCATTTTAGCGGTGAAATTCTGCTGTCTCATTCACTTACTTCAGTCTGGTCTATAATTTACTTTGTGTTTAACTGTATCATAACACTTTTTCCTCTCATGTCCTATGGCATCCATAATTGTCTATTTGATTCACACCTCTTTGCATTAGCTTTGAATGTCCGCTTTGTCAGCTTTATGTTTTACTTTAAGTGTGCATCTGCACGATGCAAAACAAAAATGGTAACCTTTTCAACTTCCAGACTTAGAAACTTACTTCATGTTATTTCATGATAAACTGCCTGAATAAACAGTTCTAGATTCCTATTATATTTCTATTATTTTATTATAATAGTAGTAGTAAGTTGACACAGGACTGCTTCTAAACAATTTACTTTTCAATAATGGACCTGGTTTTCTATCAGAATGCCATGCAAAAGTGCTCTTCTTAAGTGGTTCTTTCTTGCACTTGTCACGTTCAACATTGTCATGTTAAAAAAAAAATTCAGACATTTTCTTCCATCTTTTTTTTCTTTCACAATAATCTGGTACGTAAGTAATGTGACATTTATTCTATTTATGCTTGCAAATGCTTTCATTTTCAACAACTACTTGACAACTTGAATTACATTAGTAGTGAAGCTGTTAATTGGTTTATATTTAAATTTATTTTGATTTGTATTTAAATATTTAAATTGGTTCTTTACAAAGACTGGTGCTTAAGATTAAGATCAAGTACTGCATTGGCATTTCCTTTGTTTTCTTTAGCTACTGTGTGTGCGAGATGGCATGTGTGCTCTTTTCTGGCTTCGCAGCACAATTGCCTTGCCTCGGTGCTTATCCTTTTTACCTATAAAGTCAATTTAGTGGCCTGGTTGATTTCCCATTCTTCTTGTACAAACATGCATTTTCCAGTCGTTGTGTTGCTGTTGAGCAATACAGAATTGTCAGTACCTGTTTTTCTTGACTGTTAAGTATCAGGTGTAATTTAACAGTCATTTTGGGGAAATATTCTTTCAGTCCGTTGCCCCTTGTCAGCACCTTCCTCACCTGGGGACAGTTTGTGCCTCGAGTATTATTCTAATAGACATCTGCTGCCAAGTCCTTTTACTTCCGAGATTTGACATTTAACCATCAAGAGTTACAATTAAATACTAGCATTTATATAGAAAAAGCTTTCTTTCTCTTATTTTTTCCTTATCTTACTTCGTCCTGCCTGAGACTAGTATTTGATCTACTGTAATTTCATGGATTCCTAAGGAAAATGAGGGCTCTCCACATAACGATACTTACTGCACTATCTTAGATGCAGAGCAACCTCTGTCTTTCTTTTAAAATGTTATATATTCATTGTCAAAACTAGATGTCTGCCCTCACTAGCAGTGAGTTCAGGCACGAGTCAGTCCATCTGTTTCTGGTCCGTACATTTTGCGTCTGTTAATATTTTGCATTAGGGCTTTCTATACTTTTTCTGGGAGTTTTTGGGGTTTTTTTAATTTTTTATTTTGTGTGTGTCTCCTAAATAATGCTATTATTTCACCAGAATTCCATTAAAAGAGTGGAGCATATGAAAAAGCGGGACTAAATCTGTTGATTGCAGTTATGGAGTCTTTTGTATTAAAACTGTTGTTGGCCTCTTAAGTTGCATGTTTTGTTCTTTAGTTACAAGCTGGAGCATGTTGATGTTACTAACAATTCCCATATACGTTTTTTTACACAAGCACACACACACGCGCGCGCACGAGAAGGAGCCCCTTCTGTTGCTGACTGGTCGTTATGTTCAACTGGGATCTCTCTACTTCTTTATACCCTGAAGAGAATAACCCAGTGAGGGAAATACTAGTGAGGAGTTTGTCACTATTGTTCTCACTGTTGACTTAATCACGTTTTAAGTCTAGTTTTTATCTGTGGCAGTTGAGTATCTCTTCACAGGAAAATACTGGAAGTTCTTGGAATTACAAAGATATCAATTCGCTAGCCAAATTTTCCCTGGCTAAGCAGTGACAAAGGCTGCCAGTTGATCAGAGTTTTATGTGGTGTTTTTTCCAATGAGAACTACTGTTTTCTCTGAGATCATCAAAACTTATTTTCGACATTAGATTTTAGTTGTTTCCAGAGTTAGAATATGCATTCTCAGTTACGGAACACTGATCAGATCATAGCTGAAGTTGTTAATCTTGAAATTCTGCAATTAAATTACATCAAATCCCAGTATATTAGTAATTTTAGCAGAATGTTCTAATCCAAAATGAAAATCAGATGTTCTTCATGGAAATAGGGAAGTCCAGACAATGGGTATTGTATTTAGGTTATAAGACTTGTGTTCTTTATTTTTTTTTTAATTTTCATTGTTTACGTTGTAGGCAAGTCTTTGCTCATTTTAAGGAACAAAACTATTAGTTTAAAAACATTTTTTTTAAATTTGTATCCAAAAATATTTCTCTTGAGTTGTATAAAAAAATCAGGTCCTCGGGAAATCCATTGCCCTCATGAATGGACTCCTGGTGAGCAAGGAATTTTTATGACTCCCTTAAAAAACAATTGCAAGCATTCCACAAATAAACAATACATTGATTTTGGGGGACATTTTTATGAGTATTTGATAATAATTTGTTCTCCAATGTTTATTTCAGTGTGGTATTTTGTAATTTTTAGCTTAATTGTACTAAGAATTCTCTTGTAGCAGCAGAGAGCGCAGAGCTTTGGAGCATGAGTCAATGCTGTTCCAATTAGCAAGGGCAGATACAGGACCAAGGGTGATTATTTCATGGATTTCCATGGGTTCTGGAGGAAGAGCCAGGGTAGTTCAGTTACATAGGCCAGCTGCTGTCTTGCTATTTCTTTTTGCAATTATTTTGGCAATTTTGATCTTTTTTTTTCCTCAACTAGTTTTTCCTTCTGTATTTTTCATTAATAAATTTCACATGTGATTCTGTTTTGGTTTGTTTTTCTTGTTTCTTTCAGGGCTGTTTTTGATGAATTGTTGACCATAATAATAGTTACGTTGGTATTGGCTTTTCCTGCCCTTTGTGTAAACTGCTGCAAGTGACAGTTCATATTTTGCTGCACAATAAGCCAGCACACCATCAGTGTGACAGCAGCAGCTCTTGGTACAGCACAAACCCTGATGCTGTTGATATTACAGAAGAGTTTTGTTTGAAAAATGGGGGGTAAGGGGGTAAGGTAACATCATTGGGCTGCCCACTGCCCCCAGGAGACAGCAGTTGCATGCCCATAAAAGCTCTTATTGTTGCTTTTGGGTAAGATTTACTTTCTACTGCTCAGTCTGCAAATAATCCAGGAGATCCTGTTATCACCACAAGTACAACTTCTAATTCTGATCATGTTCAGTTGCTGCAATATTTTTTCTGATTTTGATTCATGTCAATAATGTTTCGTCAACCCTGAGTGAGCTCACAGGGAAAATGGTAACATTTAGAAATGGAAAAATGTTATGTAGCCAGTATGAACCTGTTGCCTAGGGTTTCAGGGAGATGTTTCAGCCTCCGTTCCCCCATTTCTGTCAAACCCGTGTCTATCACTTCTGTTCTCAGCAAGTTTTTCTCAAGAATTATCTCCTTCACTGCGTTAGGTAGAATTGAGAACTGCAGAAACACTGCGGTGCTGTGCTGCCCTTGTTCTGTGGCTGGGAGCAGGAGGTGGGTTAGCAGAGATAACTAAACCCGGCTTCTTTATCTGAATAACAGAAGTATAAAGCATGAATATGGCCATCAGTACAGAGACATCGGCTGATTGGATTTTGCAGATTCTTTTTCATTTAAGGGAGCCTGGCAGACTTTCAAAGGTTACTGCTGTCAGAAAATTATAAAATGGAAAAATACAAATCAAAGCTACAGTGATCTCCTTCCAACTAAAACTATCTTAAGCAAGAGCAGAAAATCACTCTGTCAAAAACCAGATGACTCTTCAGTTCTCCGTAACAGCGCAGGGATAACATCAGAATGCAGAAATGGGAGATCATGCTCTGATGTTGAGGAAGCGAACGGGACGCTGTGAAGCAACGCTACTCTCCGGGCACTGGGATTTGCCCACTGTCTCTCTCGCAAAGATCCTCGTGAGGATTCCTGGTATTTTTGTCTGAATCGGTGTCATAACACTCATAACTGTGACAGGGATGTGTATCGTGATTCAGCACTGGCTTGGCCTCCGTGCAAAGATCAAAGAAATAGATGTGTCAGGATAAGAATAACTATAAATAGGTGTACAACATGGGTTCTTGTTAGGTGTTTTTAGGAGGGTTAAATGTTGCTGATCTAGTGTAAGTTCAGGCTTGATTGGAGTCTGTGATTTCTAAGTCGCTAACGAATTTTACAGAGGTTTTATTTCATCAACATAAAAAGCCTTTGCAAAAGATAGGAATTTTTATTATAGAGGAGCTGAAAAAGCAGCTTGTGTGTGTACTTCTCCCCTCTAGTGTTTGTGTAAAACTCATAGAAGCAGAAAAAAGGCCTTTTAAACCCCAAATCTCTTACTGCTATATGGCAGTACTTTCTAGTTGCTGAACAAATAATTATGGTTTTAGGGGCTTAGAAATGCTCGACAATTTCCTGGCTATAAATGCGCTTGCTGTCAGATGATGCTATTCCGAGTCATGGAATGCGGTGCTGTCAGGAGCCGTACAGCGAGCAGCCCGCTCCCACGCAGCCAGTGACGCGTCTGCAACCATGAGCAGTCCCTTCATAGCGGGGCTTATGCAAAACAGGGAATCTCCCGTCCTCCCTGCTCCCTGCGAGATGAATCGGGGGAAGCTGGTATTACTAAGGAGCGTGTCAGCAGTTCCGAGGGAACTGAAGGAGAGGAGAGGAAACTGAAAGTTGGGTGTCATCTATATTATTAATTCAATGCCGAAACTAAGGACCTTTTCAGGTTTCTGTTGTGGCAGCTGTAGTTTACTCAACTGTATCTTAAAACTATGTGTATACTAATCTGAAATAATTTGTAACTAATTTTGCAAACTGCTTTAAAAATTTATTATGCAGCTGTCCAAATATTTCCTCAAATAAATGCCGGCAAATAGATTTCTTGCTGCTAACCCATTAGGCGTTTTTGTCAAAAAAGTGAGTGGATAAGTGAATTTTCACAGAGAACGCAACACATTCATCTTGTATTTTCCTCAAAGTTCTTTGCAATACGAAATGGATGTGCAACTTCTGCCTGAAATAATTAGCCGTGGTTTGCTAGGGGAATTTTGGTACTTTCATGTTGTACTAGCTTTTAATCAAAATTTCCCTGCTCTGCCTTGTTTAATTCTGGCCATCTGGATTAAAAGGTTCTCTTAATCTTAAATACAGATTGTAACTCTTTCTTTTTGAGTGCACTGCCATAAAATTCTGGCAATTTTCCAGCTTTCTTCATTAAAGCTTTCTTTATTATGCTTTTTAGGCCATTAAATGATTGTTATGCACAATGGGTACTTGATTATAATTTGCTGAAACTGGGAATCAGTTACAACAGTAATCCAGTTCTGTAATTAAAGGAGAGCATGTTTATACCTGCTAGGATCTTCTGAGAGCTATTAAGGGTGAGGAAAAAACAGAGTTGAAAGGCAAGAATTTCTGCTAATAAGACATTGAAGCATTCTAATCGGTCAGTGTTTTGCGCTATATTTTGGAAGTGTGACTTTCTACATAATAACTACATTTGAACCAAAATTTGTGGTTGTGACAGGGATAAAAAGACAGTTTTTTGTGTCGTAAAACTTCTCACATCTCCTGGTTTTGTTTTGGATTTAGAAAGGAGTGTGCATTTCTAGCAGAAAAGGTGCAATTGGGGATCCTTGAATCCAATCCAAGTTTTGTTTCTGCTCTTGTATGGTTTTTCTCAGGGGGTTCAATCTCACTTTCATTGTTTCTCCACAGTAAAGTTGTGAAAAATTGTGAGACTATTACTAGCTTTAGAATTATTTTAAAAGAGAGTATTTCATAGGTATGTGCATCACCATTTTGTATTTTGGCTGTTGCGCAACCGAGAGAAATGTAAACTTGTTTTAGCTGCATAGTTGAACTGTTACAGACAAGCAATACTATGAAATAGCTGATGCTATAATTTAATCTGATTCTTAGCAGTATATTACTGATAATCTAAAGTATATACATGATAACTGTCATAAACTTTAGAAAATATAGATTTCTGTAGTAATGTAGCAGCTTTACAATACTTTCTCCCTAACCTGTATCTGCCTTATCTGCTAACACTCCATCTTCGAGATTCCTTTGAGGAAAATCTGCATCTAGAAAACTTTTCTGGGAACTGAATCTGTGGAATTTTGGTGAGATGAAGCTGCTTAATGAAATAATTTCATTTAAAATTTTACAAGCATGTATTTGGCTGAAAACAATTTTGTACTACAGCTGAGGACTAAAAAGTGCACATACAAACACCGTATGTGCAACAAATTCCTGTCGTGAAATTAACTCTTAGTCTGCAGTGAATCACACATGCAGTATGTCAGAACTTTGCTTTTTCATATATTCTTTCTCTTGATCTCTCAAATTGAGGAAATACAATGTTCCTTATTGGCTGAAATAGATTATATGTTGCCTATGGACTAAGCAAGATGGAATAAAAATTAATGAAAGCTGCAGAATTTAAGTGCCCTTTCCACAAAATCGTAGAATCACAGAATGGTTTTGGTTGGAAGGGACCTTGAAGCCCACCCAGTGCCACCCCCTGCCCTGGGCAGGGACACCTCCCACCAGCCCAGGTTGCTCCAAGCCCCGTCCAACCTGGCCTTGAACCCCTCCAGGGATGGGGCAGCCACAGCTTCTCTGGGCAACCTGGGCCAGGGGCTCACCACCCTCACAGCAAAGGATTTCGTCCTCAGATCTCATCTAAATCCCCCCTCTTGCAGTTTAAAACCGTTCCCCCTCATCCTATGGCTCCCCTCCCTGATCAAGAGTCCCCCCCACCTCTCCTGTAGGCCTCCTTCAGGGGCTGGAAGGCTGCTATAAGGTCTCCCATCTAAATTTCCATCTAAATGGAATTGTTGATGGTGTAATCAGGAGATTTTAGTCTTGCTAAACAAGTGAGGAATATGGACTTGAATAAAAACAGTAATTCGTAATATTCTGTCTTTACTGAGCATAGTGAACCTTAGCATTCTATTGAACGTACAATTGAAACGTGCAAGTCTTCTGAGGATAATTTAAATAACTTGGAAATTCAGAGTTACCTGAAAAATCCCTTCTCCTTTCATACAAATATTTTCTTTTCCTTTTTATGAGTTTTTTTTTTTTAAGAAGTTTTGTTGATTTTGGAAAAAGTAAAAGGCGTTTCTTGGGACTCTAATCTTCTCAATGGCAAGCCCTTGCACTTCCTTTGCCAATAGTTTATTTCATATGTATTCAGTCCAGTTTTCTTTTTACATATGTGAAATAACAGCTTGGCAAGTGGTAAACAAAATATATACAGTGAAGAAAAAAAAGACTTGTATTTTTTTTAAGTGAAAAGATTTATTTTATGAAATAATCCTTTCATTGAAGTGAATAATTAAAGCTAAAATAAATAAGATCTTATAAGAGATTGCAGAGTAATTATGTAACTTTTAAGAAACAAGAGTTCATGGTAATGAAGTATTTTCATTTTACTAGGTTTTTCTTGGAAAAGCACAGTATCATGTGATGGTATACCACAGTGTGTGAGAGTAGTTTGCTGGTACTAAATCCAAACATCACAAAGTAATTTCCAAAGACCAGATGTTTATCAGTTCCCCGTTATGGAAGGGAGCAGAAAGGTTGTTAGTTAAAGTTTCTCGCCTGGAACTCCAGTGTAACTGCACAGTAGGCTTTCGTACGGAGTGACTGAGCACTCGCCCACAACCCAGAAGGGATTTACTTTTGAAGAAAGAAAATTGCTTATATGACTACATAGTCAGCAGCCAGAGCATTACCCGGTATAACTGTGAGAAAACTAGCTAGAAGCATTTTTGTTTCAGTAAATATTTGGCGTGGCTTTGGTTCCCTTTGGCCCATGCAAAGGCTTCTTTTACTCGTGTAGACTGAGAATTCATGCAGCTTTGACATTTAGAGTAATGGTGACAGGACTTCCTCTCTCCTCTTTCTTAACTCCCTTCGCTTAGGAGGAGTTTTAAGCTGTATTTTAGGGGTAGACGACAGAGAGAGGTCGCTTTTCTTTAAGGCAGTGGTTAATAGACATAGTGAAGAGATGTCAATTAATTTTTTCCAAGAAGAAAAGAGTGTAGGCAGTGGGCCCAGTGGTTAAGTCTATGCTGTGCCACTAGGCAAATTGCCTCTGTATGTCTCTTCCCCGATTTTTGTCTGTATGTCTCTTAGCTGATTTCTTTGGAGCAGATGCTCTATGTCAGTTCGTTACTGTTCTGTGCAAGGCAGAGCGGGATCCTAGTCTTTCTGAAACAAGACTTAGGATGCAGCCAAGCTGATTAAAAACAAAAGAAACAAAAATACAATACGTATTCCCTAGAGTTAAACCTTGTGAGAAGAGAAAGATCTCAGAGAATGACAGGAAAGTCTTTTGCTGGAGGTATGCTAAAAGGGCTGTTGTTGAGGAAAGAAACCCAGTTCTGATAGGACCCTTGGCTGGCCTGAGGCTGAAAACACCTGTATGAAATGTGGGTTGCTCTTGAGGGGTGCCTTTAATGAGAGTGCTTTCGTTCAAGCATAAACCACTTAAAACAGGTAGGTATTGATTAAATTGGACTGATCGACTACCTCAGCATAGGTAGTGAAAATTCACTTTATCACGCTTCCACAGTTTCTAGATTTTAACTGGTGCACAACGCAACTGGGGGCAGTGGGAAACAGCAATTCCAAAGGCAAGATGAAGAAGCTGTTAGAAACAAGTGAGCCACCTTACAGCCTTATGCTGAATTTTCCCAAATATTCTAGTCGTATGAAATGGCTTCTGCCGACCTGGGGGGTAACATAGCTAGGTGTGCCGAAAGCTGCACACAGAAAACTCCCAACTTTACCACTGGTACCAACACCACAGGCTTGAGGCAGGGGGACTCGGTCACTCTGGGATGCTGAACTGACAGAAGCAATAAATTTGGAAACAAAATCTTTAGCCTGCAAAACTCTGTTCATGCTTCCCCAAGCCATCCAGCCAGTCATCTCAGCCAAAATATTTTGATAATGCAAGTTCTTGTAGCTAACTGAGCAAGCATTACTTCAATTGGCTCTGGCTTATCTCCAAATATGTTGTTATTAAGTGCTCTATCAATTACCTTTATTTATAGCTCACGAGACGCAATTGAATGTTATTCATAAATACAAAGGCACTGAAGCTCAACTATCACATCTTAATATATACTTGTTTAATCAGTTATTTAATAATTTAAATACATCTTGTTATATAATTATTAATTTATATAGTTTTTGTGAACTATATAAAAAATTAAATTTAGTTCACAATCTTTTCATTTTTTCTTGTTTTCTGTGTGTACCGATTATTACATAGGAACTACTTATAGGCAATAAAGCCTACGTAAACGAAATGGCTTATATCAGTGCCTTTGCTTTTCCTTGAGGAATATTTTTTCCCAGGTGATTTATTTCATCATTTGCATTTGCCTTGATGGTGGGATGTTGTGCTCTTAGTGTATATGGGTTTGTGTCTTTGATATGCTTCTGTTCTGGTTGGTCTTCAGTGTTCACTGTATATTATTCAACCTCTTGTTTCCTGTCTTTTTATACTTCTCGGCTTTCTTCAGTAGATTATGATTTGAAAAAGAAAATCCTTGTTTTACCTAGTTAACTAGTGTGATTGATGAGCATGAACAGAAACTTCACTGGGGCGCTGAGTTTTTATCTTTTTGAACCTCGTTAAGAATTTGACCCCAGTCTGAAAACTCATTATTATTTTCCTCTTATATTGAATACAGAGTGACTCAAGTACTAAGAAGTGTCCCCAGACACACGCACAATTCCAGGTGATGTCTGTTGCAGTAGGTGTGGGTATAACCTACTGTTGAGCAGCAACATGCCACCTGCCACTGCTTTAAATGCAACTGCATTGCTCTCCTGGGCTCGTTTTCATTAAGGCTACATCAGTATTCTCTGTGCCGTGTCCACGGGTGGATTTTTGCATTACAAGTAATTCTAATATAACATGTACCAAAACTGTGTTCTTACTAATTAATAGATGCGTTATGACATAATTGAAGGGCAATTTGAAGTGAAAAAGTAAACTACAGCTTGTACCTCTCCAGCCTGTTTGCATGTTGTTTATCTGATTCTTTGCTGTCGTGCAGAGTGGTTGATGCTCTGCTGTGGTTTCCTAGGATACCGCTATACTTCTGCAAAGCTCAAATCAACTATTCCTTTTTTTTCCAATTATTATAACTAGAGGATACAGTTTAAAATGCTTTGCTTATGTATTTGACTGGCTGCTTTCATAGGATAAGACACTCAAGTTGGTTTAGATTTCTGATGTTACCAGGTAACATGATAATTGCAGCAGAGAAGGGGGAAGGCTAGAAAGCAAGCAAATCCTAGTTAAAAAAAAATTAAAAATAAAAGGCAAAGCAAAACTGAATGCTGGTTTTTATTTCTTTTTTAATAGTTCTAGTTACAAAACAGAAGACTTCTGACATTGAAACTGCGTATTCCTAGCTGGGCATGCATTCTTTTAAAATTTATTTCTGTAGTCCAGCAAAAAGACATATATTTTTCCAGTGAGCTTATTTACCATCTCCTTCAGCATTGCTCTCTTTTCTGTGCCTGATTACAAACGCATATGTACTTGATTTGACATGGGCAGTTACATTCTGACAATAACATAACAAAAAATTCATGGTGAATTAAATGCTATTTTTGTGCATTTTAGTTCTGAAATGTATATGTCAATCTGTAATTTTAGCAAATAGCAGGGAGGTTTTCATACTAACATACAGGATTTTGTTGCTAATCAAATTATGTTAAGGTCACTCCCATGCAAATATTGTGTGGTTTTGGAGGGTCTTTTGCACAAAACCTTCTACCACAAAGTCTTTTCTCTCACAGAAAATTACTGAGGGACTATGGCTATCTGAAGAACGTTCATTCTTGCTTTACTATTGCGATGCGTTGATAAATAAAGTCAGGTGTTTAGGCATGGTCTTTCCATGATCGTAACTGTAATGCTAATTTATTCCTGCACTTCTTACCAGAGTGCAGACAGGGTCTCCCGGTTCCTGTTGTTTGTATTTAATTTAGGTATTTGTATTAACATTCAGATGCTTAAATTGGAATTGAACAGTATATGGTGGTATTCTTGGTTTATGTTATAAGCTACAATTAGTGTAGTTACTGTGCAGTTGTCCCATTTTAAGACCTGTGTTTTTAATAATTTAAAAAACATACATTTTTTGGAAGCATCTTTACAAAATATAGCTCCATATGATTTCCTCTGTTGAAATGGGAAGGGAATTTAGAGTAGATTACATCTGAAGTATTCACATGATGCGTACAGTACTATTGTGTATTTGCGGAGACGAAGGATTAATTTGAGAAGTGAAGCCTCTGGGGTATTTCTCAATATCTGTCAGAATTTTCACATGCGGTGATCTTCTCTGAGATCTTAAACTCCTTGAAGTTACTCAATGCCAGTCAACATCTTTGGGTTATAAATTAGTTTGTGATTAAAACATAATTGAATTTTGACACATACTCACTTCTTGAAAGCTCTTGCTTGTGTAGCAGACTTTTCCCAGCTATTCTCAGTAACTTCTCTTGGGAAAATAAGAGAAATTCAAACTTAATAAATGAGTATGCAGGTATTACAAAATTTGATTGTTGATTGCATTGTCTTACACCTGGCACTTCGTCAGTTATCATGTCTCAAGTGTCACTGGTTTCACAGTGTTCTCACGTTCCCTTCTTCCCGGCAAGAGGAAGAAATAAATAAAAATTGTACCTTCAGCAAGTGGGACCCCTATATTGTCGCTTCTGCTTTAGGCCACTGCCTAATGCTGGTTCATATGGAGCTCTGTCACATTTAGCTGACTAGTAGAGAAAAGAAGAAACTTAAGCAATGAAGATGTAGGTAATAAATTAACTTTGTATTTATGCTTTGTTGTGTTTTGTTGCTAAGGAAGGGATTTAAAAGATCAAAATATAAAAGTTGTATTGGAAGTGCCTTAATCTATTTTTCTCCGTTCAACAGTCAAATTTCATTCCAGTGCATTAAAATACTCATCTTCAGACATTTGAACTGTGGGATAAAAATAAAACTAAGTGCAAATCTGGACAGTGGCTTTCATATGCACTTAACTCCTGAACCCTGCTAATACATAGGGCTGCGTCTGGCGTTTTTTGCTGCTATTATTTGAAGGGAGGTTTTGTCGTTAATACTTCAGCCAAGCAGATAGGGCTGCGTGTTTGTAGAATGCTGTATCATGATTTAAACAATGTATTGTGAGTCTTTAGAAATGTTAGGCAAATAAACTAAACCTGAAAGAAGCAGGTTATCTTGCCCTCTGAGTGGTTAGTTGATACAAGGGACTTAGCATTTTCTGAGTGCTGATGTTATTATTCACCAAATATTTGAATAAGAGAAAAAAGAGGAGGGATTTGGCTCACCTTCACAGACGTCGTCCAGCTCTTCAACAAAACAGTAGCCCTTGCTTGTCTTTGTTTCCATGGGTGCGTAAGAGTCATAAGAAAGCAATTTAAAAAAATCAACCAAGTAAGGACGTACAACTGGGAAGTAAACTTACTTGCAATTAAGTTATGACAAATTTTCATAGATGGATGTGGCAAGCGTATCCAGAGGAGCCGTGGTGTTGGGTAGGCAGCCAAGCTACGGTGAAGCTGGTGCTTCCCTCCCCCCTCCGCTTTCTTTTCCTCAGTGCGTTTCTAGGTGTGCAATTCTAGACTGCCAGGACCTGATTGAGGCTTCTTCTGGTTTGGTTTGGCGTTTTAGTTAATTGGCGAACTCCCTGTGAATCAGAATTGTAGTGGTGGCAGCATGGTCCTTGTGCAGGTGGTGTAAAGATGGAATTCTTTGTTGGATGGGTTGTTTATATTTTGCATCCAGACAGCTGTAGAGAGACTTCTCTGGCTGCCTGCAGGTGCACTTCTGAGTTATAGAAGATGCTGACCAAAATCGAGCATATTAGAATGTAATTGCACACGGAAACTCAAGCCTCTATTGTATGAGGTGTTTTGAAAATTAAGAGGTAAAACCTTCTTTGAAAGGCTCAGTAAGTCTTGGATTTTGAAAGTATTTCTGCTTTCATGCTCTCTTTGGTTTAGTTGTCTTAAATAGAAAAATATTTATCAATCAGGAAATGGTTCTTTACTTTGTGCAAGTTGTCTTTTTGGGGGATTTTCCTCATTAAATGTGTTGGATATTTTAATATTTGGAGAAAAAAAATCAAATGTCATTTGACTTTAAAGCGATTCTTTTTCATGCTTAGATGAAAATAATCTTTACTTGTTTGGACTTGGTCTTAACTAAATAAAACAACCTCTTCAATGTTTGTTTTGACTGTATTTTGCCTTGTAGTCAAAATGTAAGGTTATACCTGTCCATTGTTTGATTTACTATAGTGTTTGTTACGGTATTGTTTATAGGGAAGTCACATCTTTGAATAGGTATTGAAATCCGGCTTCTAATTAAGATCAAGGTTAACTTAAAGAAAAGGGGCATTTTGCAAAACAGCTCTCATTATAAGCGATATGGGCTTCATTTGTATGAAGTTGAACAAAAATGATTCTGCTGTTGTGAAGAAAAAACCTTTAGCCGTCAACATTTGTAATTTTACAAAGCAGCAGTCTTGATTGTCGTCTGTTCAGCAAGAATCTGGTGAAGTGTTAAGATTTTTACTTTAAATTACAAATGCAAACAGAGAGATCTTCATCTTCATTCTGAGAGAACTTCTCATAGAATCCTGAGGAGTAGGTTTGGTTTTAAAAGTGGTTGCATTCCACACTTTCACACTTGTATCTAATGTAAAAGTTTTTTAAAAATAGCCCCCCCAAAGCTAATAAGGGCGCTGCACTTGTAACACAAAGTTCCTGTCTTTCTAAACAATGCTGTCAAATGGGCGAAAGCAAAAGGGTGAATTTAAGCAGTGGGACACACAGTCATTAGTTTCTTACTGTTAGTTTACACATACGGTATTGAATTGCAGAGTAGTAGAGCAGTCAATCTGACATGCCGACCGAGAGCCTGTGATTTTACAGCTAGCATCTAGGAGGTACTGGATACTTATATGCAAGAGGAAAACTTTCATGCCTTTAGCCTTGATTTGTTTCTTGATGTGTAAAAGAAGCTGCAGAGCTTGCAACTGGTTCCTTGTATGTGGGAGTAATTCTTTGGAGACAGTGAAGACAGTGACATTAGTCCAGGCTGAGGAGGAGGTTTGAAATGGGATGACTTTCCTTTACAGTTGCACGCACACTATTTTTGCGACACTTGAGTAAATGAGACCCCAAGAGATAATCTCTCTTGGGGGTATTTCAGCAGACACCGATAGACTGCTCAGGAGACTTAGAGCTCTTTGGGATTGCCTAGAGGAGAGCTAGTTTTATCTGCTCTCTTACTGTAGCAGATCTGCCTGTCTTGCCATCAGACATTGCAGTGCTTCAGTAGCCATCTTCCTCCACCTCAGCGTATTCTTCCTCATTTGGGGATGGGCCTTTGCAAGATCTTCTCGCCCTCCTCAAGTACCTGAGGGCCCTGTACAGAGAAAACGGAGCCAGATTGTTCCTGGAAGCACATGGTATAAAGAAAAAGGTTGTGTGTTTTTTGGTGTGTGGTTTGTTTTTTTTAATCATGAGGTTGGTCAAATTCTGGAACAGGGACAGAAAGAGGTCGTGGGATCTTCATTCTTAGGGATATTCAGAATTTAACCAGATGAGGCCTGAGCCTGGTTTCCTTGACTCTGCCTAGTGTGGAGGCCACAGTAAATGACCTCCAGGTGTCCCTAACTTAACTTTTTTCTATAATTCTAAGCAAAAGTGTAATAATTCTTGCAGAAGAACACGTATCATACATAAATCTGTCATCATTGTGTTCTTGCATTTCGCTAAGCCTGCACTTCTGAAAGTTTTAATCACAACATTGGAGCTACACTGAAATCTCATATTAGGCTTAAGGCTTAGCCATGTTTTTAAGTTAGCAGAAAGAAGATTTGCCCTTGATTGTATTGCTTAAGTTAATTTTTAATATCATTTTGATAAAAATATTTTGAATTTTTTTTAATATATGGATTTGAATGGAGTTGATGGCATGGGAGGGTAAATGGTTTTGCTACAGTAGGAACAAGAGCTAGTTCTGCAGATGGCTAAACGTTCAGAAACTTTCAATTTGGTTGCTTTTAAATATGGGACATGATATTAGAACACAAGTATTATCATCCACGTCAATTATTCTTGAATATGACTTTGGAAATTGGGGACTGTGTTGACACATGCAAAAACCAAACAAACAAAAGCTATGTTTTTGCTGTTTTCCCCTGTAGCAAAGCTGCTGTTTTCTGTTTTGTCAGGACAAACAGTTTTGGAAAATAATCGCTGTTCCAAATTTAAAAAAAAAAAAAAAAAGTCCTACTGGACAATGTTGTTCCCATCTCCATCTTCCTTTTTGCAGAAGTAATTTATGCTCCCAATGGTAGTGGTTTCTACTGCTAGGAAGAGACCAAGAATTTTTTGTATTTCTTGCATTTACTCATTAGTAGAATATATTATGTATCAGAGTGAGGCTTCTCTTTGGGCACGGTAGGACTGCAGAGCAGAGCTGACCATAACCATTCTCTTCATGCTTGTCATCAATTTTTATGTAATTTAATAACTATGTACCATAAACCTAGGTTTTGCAAAAATTTGCCATAAAAATAATTGTGCTAGACCTCGTTATTGTTGGATTTAGGCAGCTTGTTCACATGTTGCTGCTTTCTGTCCTTAGACACGACATAGCTTGTAACTGTCTTGAACAAGTCTAAACTATATTGAAACCGTGTTTAGTGATAAACATACAAAACCAGTTTTGAACAAGTTGAAAATCTTACGAGGAAGCCAAAGGAAGTTTTGCCATTGGCTTACGTATAGAGCAGTAAGGTTCAAGCCTTCCTTGATCAGTTTGAAAACTGACTCGGCTTTTGTGATTTTTAAGATAAACTATGGAGAGTATCATGACTGAATGGCAGCAATTTTGGTGAACTCGCTAGTTGCATAATTTCACAAGCTCCACTGTGATCTACATAACCTGTTTGTCATACAAACCACGTGCAAGAGAAGTCATATACTTCAAAACAAATAAACATTAAGCTGTGTTGAGAAACTGAGAAAAAGTTCATAATTTAACGTCTACGGCTACAGTAAAAACTTCAGCAATTTGTAATATACACAGCTGACTATTTTGTGAAAGTGGACTGTTCTAATGCACTGCATCTTGTAGAGCAAATTTCAAGCTGTGCACTTCTGAATTAGCAGTGCTAATTGGTGCACTGATTGAAAATGTGACATTTTACGTTTATCCTCTGGGATTAATGTACAACATTCTTTGAAAGTTTAGTATGATGTTATGCAGCGTTGAACAATCAATTAAGTTTATGAATGATTTCGGAACATTTTTGAGTTTCCCTTTCAGAGTCTCACAACATGAATAACTGAAAATTGGTTCTAGCTACGCCTGCTGGAAATAGACTATGAACTGGATTACTTTTTCCTACGTTAACTGGGAATGAAGCTTGAAAAAGTACAATTGGATGTAAATTATGCAAGACTTGTTTAAGCTGTAGTTTTTTAAATCATACACAAAACATTAAAAAAGCTTGGATAATGTTTCCTAGCACATCAGCTTTTTGTGTCTCAGTATGACATGACTTTCGGTTTTCTTGGAAGACTTGTATTCGATACTCAGTTTGTGTGTCTAAATGCAGTACATACGCATACATTAATTTAAGTACTGTAACTTTTTAATAATCAAGTAAAATGGTGAAAGATTCTTAATTTTCTGAACTACATTTCAGAATACGTTGCAGTATTACGTTGTGTACTCTTGAAATGTGTAAATCTTAAAACCAACGTTAAAATCAGTTCTATGTTGTTAGTTATTTTCTGTGGTCTTGCTTAACCTAGCAAGAGATACACTATTTTGTAGAAACAAATGTAAGTGACTTCAGCTACTTTTAACTATTGGCCTCGGGCTACTAAATTAACTTTTCCATTCTCTGAATAGTTACCCTGACAAGAAGTCCCTCTGTTTCCTGTTCCTAATTCTTGCCCGACTGTGTGGATTGAACTGTGCGACTGCACATGAAAATGAGGTGGTGTGTGTTCCTTCCCAGTCATAAGACATATCGCCCTATTCCAGGAAACACCACCCACTATTGTTTCTAAGACTTTGCAGATCTTATGTACATTAGTTAATTTAATTGTGATACAGTAATTGAAACCAGAAGTTCTTTTCCTCCCTGCAAAAACTGTATTACATTTTTTATGACATACATGCAAATTTAAAACCCCATTAAAATGTTCCTATATTTAGCATTGTTAGAAGTCGACACAAAAATGCATTTCAAAATTAAATAGAAATTTTAACATACCCATATTGTTGATATCTCAACATAGAATATTTGGTTCTTCTTGCTGTGTGACTGGCTGTTAACACTAAGTATTCTTAGGCGGGATAAACACACAGTTGTTATTTTAAGTTAGCAATTCCTTATTAACAGAATCGTCCCTGCAGCTTTTCAGAATGTTGAATATTCACTGATATCTCACTAGCCATTTTTTTTTTTTTCAGAGCAGTTTACACCTGTTTCTAATTTTGCGTTTTAAGGAAAAAAAATTGGGTTTGGTTAATTCTCAAATAAAAAGCTTTGTCGTAATGGAAAGGAGACTTCAAGATGAATTAAATATTAAGAGCAGATAATACGTGCTGGTCTTTGTGCCTGTAATGGAGACAGCAAGGTGTGGAAACGGATATTTATAGAATACTTAGAGCTTTCAAAAGGCTAGAAACTGAAATTTTGGAGAATTCATGCATGTAAATAATCCTGCAAGTTACAAACAAGATTACAAGGAATGCTGGACTTCTATTAATCTTTTATAAACGCATTCATGCAAGACTTCTAAGAACTATGAAATGGTTGCACTAAGGGTCTGCTTTCAGTTGATGGCTTACGCACTCTGCAAGTGCATCAGATTGTGTTTATATGAGAAGTCATTGCTGCCGTTCCTTCCTGGAAGCCTTCAGATACCCACACACCTCAACTTCTAATTCTGCCTGTGATTCTAAAAAACTTTGAAAATAGCAAATTATCATAGTATGTTGTGTACTGAAAATATAAAACATGGTGATAACAAGTCACAGTGGAAAAAAGTCTCATTTTCCGCTTGAATTATTACTTAGTACTTTCAGAAAGTATGATAATAGTACCTTCAATTTTTTTCTCTCTTTGTTTTTCATTGAAGCAATAGAATTAATTTTTGAAAAAGAAATATTATAGCTTATCTTGAAAAGGATTCTTTTCTCAAGGGGAAAACCTCGGTAAAAACCTCGGTAAGTTCATGAACTTCTTCCAGCAGTAGGATTAAGATCTTGATTTGCCAGATTTATCAAAGACATTATTACATTAGTGAAGATGAGAAAGAAAATGTGAATAGTATTTCAGTACTGCTAAGTCTTTACAAGCTTCTGATTCAAATGCCTGCATTAACAAGAATATTGTATAATGAAATCTGTAGAACATGTTGCAGCACTGTATTACCTCTGCCAAGGAGCATCATTGTGTATTTCTGCTGAAACAATATGCCAAATACTGAGATGAGTCTATGAGTCTGAAAATAAATATTTTGATTGGCCATGCCTTTAAAATGTGTTTTAATTGATTTTATTAAGACTGGCATTCTTCCAAAACTGCTGCACAAACACTTTGGGATCTGATCCTTCATCGTTTAAATAAATGCCAAAATTCCAATTGACTTCAAAGAGAGCAGAATTAAGATCTTATTCACCAAAAGACGCATTCTGATTTTATCTCATGAACATGAGGGTCATGCATGATATACTGTTTGAAAGGCAGAAACAAGTACCTGGGTAAGCGAGTCCTCTTCATTCGAGTCGGCACTGAAGACGTGTTAGTTTGCTCGGGTAAGGCAGCCTAACACTAAAAATGTTGTCTCTCATTAGACATGCTGTTAAGCCATCAGGTACGAGCAGCTTGCACTTAACAGGCAAACTTCCTTTGATGTTCCACTTGTCTAAATTGTTGATTGCTTCTATCTTTTTAAATCATTGCGGTGATTCTCGGTCTTGTGTTTGTGATGTGGAACAGCTAGTTTGTGATGCAGCTGTGGCAGTCTAAAAAATAAGCACCGCAAGGTTTGTAGAGAGGGTAATATCTTGTATTAGACGTATTGACATAGTTGGAAAAGCAAGAGAATCTGTTGACATTCAGCGTTTACATGCAAAGGAAAAGCTGCGAGATTTAGGCCAGCTGAAGCAGAATCATTTGCTCTGAGACTGATTGAATAGTAGAGTTTCTCCTTGGCGTCACTGTCATCCAGTCATTTCCATTTCCCGTTTGTTTTTTCCTGTTAGGGACTGGGTTTAGATTCTTGTTTGATTTTTGTGCTTCCAACTAAGTCATTTCACAGTGCAAAGTCATGAACAGTTATATTGGCCAGCACTGGAGGTTTGATAACGTTCAGCAGTAGGCAAGAGCGAGCAAGCAGAGAGCTTGCTGGGCTGATTCCTCTGCCAAAGCCCAGATCTCACCCAGGCTACAGCTGGAGTTCAAGTTTATCAGGTGATTGGAGAGAATTAAGTGGTCAGGCCTAAATGAGGAATGTGAGCTCAGAGATGGTTTGATTTGATGGGAAGAGTTGGATGATTTTATGAAAACTGTTTTGTTGTTGATAACTGGATGCTTATCGTATTCTAGACAGCTTTGTGTGCTTTTCGTTTGTCTGAAGACTGTTGGCTGTGATACATTTTCTGGAAAATCTGACATGAAAAAAAACCTGCCTAAATATGGCTCTCTATTCACTTCCTCCTCCCAAATTCTCTGCATCCCCTATCCCTTCCTGTGTCTCACTTTCCTTTATGAATCAATGACGGCAGCAATACCCATTTATGATTTTAGAGTTTAAACATAATTTTCCTGCATTATTCCAAGCCATGCACCGTTTGTTTTAGTCGCACCGATTTAGAAGGTCATTATTTTTGCTTTTCCATCTTGCTGTTCACAACTCAATTAATATATGGTATCTGTAAGACATTATCTATTTAAGAATTGTGGCGTGAAGAGAAGACTGCAGATAGTTGGCACATCATTGGTTGATACTCTACGCAAAATGCTTTGAATGCAGTGACATATCAATAAATAGGCCAGAATATTCTGTTTGCAGGAAGATGGGCAGCCAAAAGGAGTGCTGATAACAGCAGTGAGGCTTCGTAAGGCATGCTGATTCCATCCATAGGCAGTACGGCAGGAGCTCAAGAAACAGCTTTCTGATTAGCTTGAACATGTCGTAGCAAATGATGACATCATGACAGGAGTCCTGGAGCTATATTTATGTATTTATATAATATATTTATATCCTATAACATAGTTATTTAATACCAGCGAGCACTGAAGAAAAATAGTTACAAGTGGTGCCAGTTGCAATGGTTTTACCTTCTGCTGAGAGTTGGTGTGTAGTCGTTCGATGGCTGGGTCTAGTGCAGGCGAGGGGAGCAGGATGGCGTCTTTTGAGGACAGTCCAGTGTTTGCGGTGACACATCCCACGAGGCTGAGCCGGCAGCTCCACGCGATGAGGTGCTGATGAAGGCTGCACGCGGCGGTGGCTTCTGGGGCTCAGCTAACGGACAGTAACATCTTACTGTGATAGTCAGGATATAAGAACATTCCTATTTTTTCATAAACCTTGGTGCAGTTAATTGGAAACTGTAAGGAGAAGGCCTAATGTTAGTAAAGATGGTTCAGACAGACTCAACCTGCGCTAGACAAGCTTATTTTCTTTCATTTCAAAGTCAGAGCATACAGATATTTGTGGGGAGAGCGTTCTTAGCGTCCGAAGACCAGAGTATAGGTAAGGGTTTCTGCTTTTTGATGGCTAGCTTCTTTCTAGTTAGACAAACAAACAACAAAAAAATGTTTTCCTTTGAGCCAGAGAAGGGAATTTCATTCAGCTGCGAAGACAGCTGATTTGCCTTGGGGTAAAATGTGAGAAGAAACAGATGTCCAAAAAAGAAGAAGCACTAGGGAATAAAATCATTGAAATTGCAAAATAAGAGTTTATAAATAAAGTATGTGAAAGCTTACTGTACATAAACTAAAATTTAAGATCACTGCATGCTGTACAGTATCTTAAAGGGCTCATCCAGCTAACTTACTGGTTTTGCATTCACAGTCTTGTCTCAGGCTTTGTACCAGAAAAATCTTTGCCGTTTTCAGTAAGTGTATGCACATCATGTAAATGTACAGTATAAAATTTTAAATTGAATGTTACCTGGATTTTTCTTGAGGATATTTTGACAATATTCCTTAGAGCACTTTCTGTTCATAAGAAATTAATGAAAGCATGAGTCAAAACATTTAAAAATTCAAATTGACCTTGCAGTGTTATGAACAGCCTTTGAATTTTGCAAATTCCTGAAAGGCACTCTCTACAGACATTATAATGTCTCTGACTATAAATATTTCTTCTCAGGTAGTGGAATAATTCTTCACCATGAAATAAGTTACTGTTTATACTTTCTGTTCTAGTTCTTGGTGAACACTTAGGTGCATCTTGGTCATGGTTTTAATTATTATATTTGAAAAGTCCTATTTGGATATTCTGAGGTACTGTGATAAGCCACTATAGTCTGTTGCAGTTGTATGTCTGTCTTTCCCTAATTCAGATTTATATGCCGTCAAAAAACCAGCATTCTGCTGCTGAAACTGAACATTTGTTCCCTCTGACTTTGTGGGAGTAGAAAAATCTCCTTACCTTTTATGTGTAGGTCAGCATAAAGCATAAGATTTTTTTGGTTTTATCTCAAGAAATTATCTTACTTTATTTCCTTGTTGATTTTTTCCTTTCACTGGTTCTGAAAAAAATGGGTTAAATAAGTATTGAATGTATATCAAAGACAGAATTGTTTCCAGGGACATTTCTTCATCTTTATGTTGTAAGAATAATTATAATGAATTTGATTTGTAATTACTGCCAGAGCAACAATTCTGAGTTGAGTCAACATAGAGAAGGTAAAAAATATGGTGGGATGAGTCTGGGCTTCCACTGGAGAGGAGGACTCTGTTCTGACTTGCCTAGTGTTAACTACAGAGCTTTTTCTCCTGCCCCCCCATTTTTGCTTCCTCCCCCCGCTCCTATAGCCATGAGCACTTTGTCGTGTTGACACTGGCAATCGAACTGTCTTGCTTTGAGTATGAAAGAACTACTTTTATCATTTCTAATATGCAGCCTGGGGCCAAAACAGACAAAGCAATTTGAAAGGACGAGGTTCAGGAGGAGGCTGGAATTCCCATTGTACAGCCCTTGGGAATATGACTTCAGTAACCAACTCTGAAGCAGTTATTTATCATCATGACAACTCTTGGTCTGTCTGTACTTAGTCAGCTGAGTTCCACGCTGTTTGATGGTAGCGAGCTCCTTGCCATCCATTCTTAGAAAAAAAATAAGGTTTGTTACGATCAGAGCTGTCAGGAGACACCTGTATTGTTTAATCTGGTTCTTAGACTTCAAAAATCATTTTATTCCATATTTCTTAAAGAAGTTGGGCTGGATCATTGTTGGACATTTCCAAAGAAATGCCTTATTCTTCAGGCAAATGTAACATCAATACAGAGGCCTACTTTCTACCAGGGAGTCTTCGTGTGGCACTGATAGCTTTTCATGCCCAGGGCTTTCTCTTTTATAAAGTCCCATATGGCACCGTCCCTACAGACCATGCCTGCTTTGTCCACTGTTTTACCTGTGTTTTGTTCTAAGGTTTTTTTTTAGTCTAGCACCTCTGTGTCCTTTATATTGTCAGTCACCATAAGCTTTTTGATGTCTACCCATCCGTGCATCTCGTGACCTAACTTTCAGCTTGTCTTAAAAATCATTTTACTTTATATCTGTCTTCCTTTGAACTCTCATCACCACTGCTGTCAGATTTCTGACACAATTCATTTACTGCAAAGCGCTTTCAGTCTGTAGTGATATTAGAACCCCAGTTAATACCTTTTTCATCTCAGTTTCTATGAACCACTTCTAATAAATCTCCTTTAACTCATTTTTCATAGAGCCATCACCAATAATCAGACAACGTAAATAAGTTTATTCTTCAGTCTCAGTGCTGCTTGATTTCATCAGTTTAGGTGCTGTCTTTTCTTGAGATGCATCTAATTTGCCCTCTTGCTATGGATTATAAATCAAGGTGACACCACCGTTTTCTCGCAGTAACAAAGATTACCTTTATTAATGTAAGCATACCATCCTGTATAAGTCAAGGAACAAAACTGCATCACTTCCGCAACATTGTCCTGCTCATCTAATGTTCTTTGAGTCCAGTTCACAAGCATGAAGAAAATGCAATAATTATCCCATTCCCCATTGTCTTTCAATAAACCTTGACTCACTGCATAATTTTCCATAAGTTTTTATGGTACTTCTAATCTCTGTGCATGAACTTTTGTAATTGGAATAACTTGGAACTTGTTCTGCCTTTTGAATGATTTGTTGGTTTTTTGACTTATTTTTTTCTTGTTAGCAGCAATGCCATAATTTAAAAAGAAAAAAAATCCCCTAAATGAAATAATGTGATGTGCCTGCCCAGCTTTGTACTTGGTCTGCATATGAATTTCATTTTTCCTCGGTGTGGGAAAAATACTAGTCTAGAGATAAATCCCTTTTTGATTGGCTGCACTAAATAAAGCAAACAGCAATTGTTTCTAAGCTAATGTCACTGATGGTATCACCGCCCCAGATTAGAACTTGACTGCAGCTTGGAGACATCAACGGAGATACATCATTTCTTCTGTTGAACCTGGTCTTTTAGGCTTTTCTTTTTCCTTGTGAAAACCACATCCTACTCAGTTATTTAATGGGACGTGAAGCCTAGACATAGTTTTCTGTTCTGAAGGGTTGGAATTTAAAATAAGTTGAAACTATTTATTAAATTTACTTGTACATATTAATTCAAAATCTGTTAAAATACATATAAATAACTTAAGCTGCCACCTGATATTGTGTCTTTATCACCTGCAAGGCTGAAGATTCTCCAGAATGCAAAATTAAGCTGAAGGGAAGGGTATGTATTTCCATACAAATATAACATTTCCTCACAGTTCCACACGGGCCCTACCATATTCTAGATGATCCAAACGCAGTAAGATTTGTATGCTAATTTGTATATAGTTGTATTTAACATGTTGCTTGTTGTCTGGACCTTGTGGAGCAAGACTGACCCACGCTGAAAAGGTCATGAAGTTGCTCTTAACAGAGCTGGCACTTCATCTATCATTTCATAATCGGTGTATAGATGCATTTTAAAACTCTTCCTTCCAATAATGTGATATCGGTAAAAGATAAGGTATGTGTTGAAAATTGAGGTACTGCTGCCAAAGCAGGAAAGCAATGTTTGGCTGTAGAGAACAAAAGTGCACTTACTCCTTGCATAGTTGATTTACATGAGATCCACCTCGATGCTGTTTCTAAATACCTGTTTGTGTCATGCAGCAGGTTCTGTAGGTGAATAGCTTTTGGCTGTTTTGGAACAGGGGTTAAAAAACTTGCTAGAATATCTTAGAAAGAATCCTGTGTTACCCGCCCTATCCATTTTAAATGAAGAAACCAGTTTGAATTCATCTACCAGTTTCAGCTGCGGCCTGTCCTATTTGCCACGCTGCGGTTCCCTGTGTGTTTTAAATGTATTATTGCTGTCCTCAGTGGGCACTGAAACTTTGAATGTGCTTGTTTGGAAATTTCACTGAGGCATACTTAGACTCTTACAAAATCCCTCCCAGACATGAGTGTTAAGTGTGTTGGCACCACACGTCTACTAGGGCTCGCAGATTGTTTCTTTGATTGCTCATTTGTGAGCTTCTATTAAAAGATGACTTGGCTGTTAGCCAGGTGTATGGCCAACCTGTGCCATGGTCTCCGTATGTGGGGTGTTCTGGCTCCAGGAAAGTGGTTTAAAAACAAGCTTCGAGAACTGATTGACCTGTGTGGAAACAGCCCGCACAGATGTGTTGTAATATCCTTCCCACTTCAGCAGACATGACTAAACAGACTTTGTCTGCTCTGAACAATTAAGATGTTTGCCAGTGTGTGCAGGGCCCCGTGCAAGTTCCAGCTTGTTCCCAACTGGTAGAGGAGTTTTTCAACTTGTGCAAAAATCTTTCAGCTGTTCATGTTCTCTTCGTTTTAGGGTTTACTCAAGATCTTTAACTTTTCAAGGAACACGTTATTCATTATATAAATAAAAACACTTCCCTCTTCAGATTTTTCTAGTTTTTCTAATTCCCTGGAAGCAGTACTTACATAGCCAAAAAAGCAAACCTTGCTTTATATGAAAACAAAGTAAGAAAACCCAGTGATGTTTATTCATGACCACACCAGTTTTCCTGTCACGGTGACTCAGAAAGAATCTGAGAATCTCTGCTCAGAATTTGGCTGGACTGCGGAGGCTCTCGAGTGATATGCAGAGGATGCAGATGGAACAGAGGACAGATGCTCTGTAACTGATGTCAGGGGGAGCTTTTTGCTGTTGAATTAAATAAGACAAGCAGCAGGGAAATCATTAATGAAAGCTCTGAGAGAAATAAGATTAGGTTTATCATGCTGAGTAGGGTGATCACTGTGGGTACTGGTCCAGTGGTAAGTTATTATAGGTGTGTGTTTGGACTGTCTGCTGTCCGGAGAGCGGTGGGGAGTCATTGCTCCCCTGAGGTAGGCTGACAAACCAGGTACACACAGTCTTTTCTCCGAGGCAGACCTGTTTCCTTTAGGCTTCCTGCTCTCCTATCTGTCTCATGTCTATTTGGTAATTAGAGAAATTTTCTGAAGCAAATGAGTTTAAAGTATTGAACAATCTTCAAAGAAACCACCAGAGAAAATGAGGCATACAGATCCAAACCTGAGATATGATTGTTAATGGGTTGGGGTTTTTTTAATCCCTCAGTATTGCTGGTTAGCGTTATGGAACTTTTTTCGTTGTTGAAACTTTAATTGAGTTGTATTACTACGAAGACAAAGGAATACAAAAGTTTCCATGAGCAGCTACTTCCTTACATCATCAAAGTCACCCAGAGCAACAATATTTAGATATCAGATTAGCAGGAAATGACAAGAGCAGACTATGGCAAGCTAATCATCAAGTCTTTCAGAAACCTTTGGTACTAGAAAAAGCTTCCATGACTCTCAAAAGAATAATTATAAAGCATGTACTTGTAATAAGCATGGAGTATTTGTTCTGTATTAAAATAATTAGAGAGTATTTGGTTAAAACTTTGCTACCTAGGTTTTTTAGCCTGAAATGGAGCTTCACCATGGTGCATCCTGAGCGGCACATGGAAAAGAAATGCCGTCCCCTTTTTTCCCTACCCCACTAACAAATAAGCCTTTAAAGTAAATAAGATTCAGTTAAGATGCTAAACCCATTAGAGGATTTAATTGTTCATGACGAATACAACTAATTCATCTGAGTAACATAATAATGTTGATACAATTTAAATTATAACACCTAAGTACCAGTTATTCAATATATTGCAGAATCGTAGAAGGTTGAGACTGGAAGGGAGCTGTGGAGGTCATCACACCCAGCTTCCTCCTCAGCGCAGGGCTGAGTCTGCGGGCAGCTTCTCCCACTGCTTAACCGCTGCCACTTGACAATTTTTCCTTATATCCAGGCAGAATTTCTCTTGTTGCAACTTGTGCCCATTGTCTTTTCTTCTTTCTGTACGTGCTCCTCTAAGGAGTCTGTTAGTTGATACCATGGTTGGTTATTTGCTGGAACAAAACAGAGAGAGGAAATACTTTACTAAGAAGTTACAGAAGTATCTAACTTGGTGAACTTCATATGCTTTTTACTCCCTGAATTTCTTGGTAAACATTTTCAATGCTAAAAGCTAGTTTAAATCAAAGTTGAGCAAAATAGACTTTAAAAATATTTTTTCATAAAGGCTTTTCTTCTGTACTTTACTGTTGGATACAGTAACTGAAGGGTGTCATTGAACTGATATTTTGTCTTAGAGAAAGAAGGAATTGCTTTATTAAACCCATTCGTTTAGGTGAAATATACATTACTCGGAAGTTTCTTCCTATTTCTTCAAATCTTGCCTTATCTAAAGAGTGCACTGATAGAGTGCTGATTTATAAAAATCACAATTCTAAACAAGCTTATTCTCTCAGTTATTGCTGTGTATATCTGGAATAATTTATAAAGGTTGACTATGCCAGGTTTTGTTGACTGCATCGTCTTGTCAGTGGAAGAAACAGCTCATGACTTTGAAGATGAAGGAAAACTTTGCATCATCTTTGCAATGAAACTAGACCATGGATGATTATATTAAATGTTGTGCAAAGGGGCCATGAAGAGAATAGTTTCTGCTTTTAAAATCCTATTTTAATTCCCCCCAAAAGTGAAATTGCTGTCTTTAATAGTTTGAAGCTGCACTCACAAATTCCACTTCAACAGCAAAATTTTATTGTAGCCCATCCCCTGTTTCTTTGATCGGTGAATGTGATTAATTTAGTTTTGAGCGATATCAAAGAACAAGTTATCAACTTGTTATCATCCAATTTTGGCTGCGAATGTATCCCCTGTGGATAGGGCAGTGTGGGAGAAAGCCCATAGTAACTGATAAAATACATGAGTGGACAACGGAAGCTTTCCTCAATGCAGAACGACACGTTGTCTGGGACTTAAGATAGGAGCTGGCTTGGGCTATACAGTGGAATAACGCACAGCTGAAGACAAGGAGTCTGTGAGATGGGGGAGACTGTGTTGCCAGCACACACAGACACAAACAGATTTGGAGTTGGAAGAACAGACCTAAGCGATCAATCTGTGCTTGAGTGGGCTTGATGCAATCAGTGTAACTCTCAGAACAACGAGGAAAAAAAAACTTGGAGAATTTAAAGCAAAAGGTGATGTGGGCTTTACCAGGGACCTCTGGACAAATAGGACAGTGTTCAAAATACTTGTGATATTGTTTAAAATTGTCTTGATGTGTAGCTCAAAGAAGGGCAGCAGCTAATACCCAGGATGGTTTGAATTACTGAGAGGAGAAAAAAGGAGAGGATTTCAAAGGCAGAAGTGACTGGTGCTTAGCTAATACTTCCCCGCTTACAGTTATGAAGAAACCAAACTTCATTTATGTCTTTTGAAACTCCTTTTTTCTAATGTTGTTATTTTTGTAGTTTATTCTACCGCAACCTGGGTATGATATGGCTTTAATTCAGATTTAGCTCCTTAGAAAATATTTCCTGTTACCCATAATAAAAAACAAAATGGGGAAAAACATCCATCTCTGATGTGGAGGAAATCAAAACCTCAGTTCTTAGTTACAAAAGAAGGGGGTTTTTGTACTGTTATGAGGAGAAAGAACAGTTTCAATAGAACTGTAATTCGTTTGTTTATCACACTAGAAGAGAAAAATTAGAATTACATAAAAGCTTTTCAATAAATTGTGCGATAAAGTAGCAGGCATTCGAAAGGTCAATGCAAGAGATGTGGCCAGCTTTATAGAAAATACAAAATTGTATCACTTTCCTGAGCTCCCAGTGAGGATGCTTTGGAAGAACAGTACTCCCGGGAAAACCATACTTTGCATTAATGGGGGGTTTGCGGAGGGGGGTGTTTTGGGGGGGGGGGGGGGGGGGGGT
>VYZM01021987.1:539024-602509 GCA_013398915.1 Dromas ardeola | reverse complement strand
GGGGGGTGGGGGGTGGGGGGTTAAGTCTTCTCCATTACACAGTAGATGAAGGCAGCACTGGCATTTTGTAGGAATGTTCCATCGAGTCAAAAAGGTGTTATGGAAAGTTTGGTGTTAAGTCGGAAGGGCCAAGAACGAGATGATCATATCATTGCCATGCAGAATGCAGGTTGTTAGTGAGCACCGCGAAGGAAAAGTACAGCAGTCTGCACAAGGCAAGATCCATGTTTAGGGAGTGGGGTCACATGTTGGTGAAGTAAAGAGATGATCGGAATGGTTCTTGTCAGGTGTTTATGGGGGATAAAATCATTTGCCTGCGTGAGACCCACGTTGTAGTTATTCAAGACGATGTTACGTTTCTCAAATTTAGACCCAAACATTTAAATTAACATAGTGAGAGTGCTCCTCAGATTTATTTTTTTCTTTCAGTTTCAAAAGAGGAATTGCAAACAATAGCTTAGTATTTCAGTTATTTATACAATACCTTTTGTGTTTTGGTTTATAGCGAGTCTTCAGGTTTTCCCCTATGCAATATCTATAATCACCTCTTCCTTTTAATTTGTTTATTAGCAGTTCTGTAAGGCATTGAAGAGCTATATAAACTGAGTAAAATGAATCATTTTATTCACTACAGAAGAAAAAACCAAACGTTTTTTAAAGTGTAACATGATCTTAAGTGCTTATAAATAAGTATGCCCGCAGTTTTGAGTATTGTCCGAAAAGGTGTCAAACCGCTGCCCGATCTCGATCCTGCTGCTGCCGGCGCAGAAGGCCGAGGGCAGCGGGAGGAATGGCAGCGCTGGTTCCTCCTCCGGCTCGGGGCTCCGGGGGCGCAGCTCAGACCGATGTGGGCTGGTCCAGCCCGTGTAATATGACGGATGCGGGATGGTCCAGCCTGGCAGCGTTTGGCTCCTGCAGCGCGCTGGCAATCGCAGCACAAGGGATATGTCCCTGCAGATCTTGCTGCATTTTACAATTTTACGTTTGAATTAAAACACTTAATTGTTCAAAATTATGCAGAACAACCCTCATAAATACATTACAGTTCTTTCTCTGGGGGAGAGGAGGAGGTGGTGAAGTGAAAAAAATGGGATATTTAAGATTTTGTAAATTTAGTGCCACGAAGAAGTAAAGTATGTTTTCACAGTGCAGGAGATCTGTTGCTTGTTTTAGGATGGATTTTATGGAAAATTCATTGAACAGCCTTGGTTTATATTCCCATTTTGAAAACATACTAACTATATTTGCTGCCCTGCAATCAAACTTTTAAAAGTAGCTTCGCACTCCGTCGTTCACAGTTGGATTAACGTGTTCTTCCTGCGGTCCCCGTTGATCCCATAAACTCAGTGTAATTGCGATCGTAAAATAGGCAAAAAGATCAAAGTAATCCCATATGGGGGGGAAAGAGCCTTCTGAGCCAAAACAAGCTGTTTGGCTTGTAAGCGACTGGAAGCCTTTACTGCAGCCCATCTGCAGTGCTCTGTGTCACCGCGCTCCGGCGCGGGCCTGCAGCTACTGCCTCTTGCTGGGATGCTGCAGAAACGCTGCAGCTGCGCTCTGCGAAGCTTGGCTAGGCTAGGCTGAATAACTTGTAATTAAAAAGATTGCTTTCTACCAGATAGATGACATTGGAGGAGCTGTGTTTATTTCTCTTTTTCAGAGCACTGCGTTACAAATAACGAAGTGCGACAGAGTGGGGTTGATTTCTTTTTTTTTTTTTTTTTTTTTTAATTGCTGAACAATTTGCTGCACTCAAGGAAACAAATCCCTCGGTATGGTCATGCCATCTTGCAACAGGGTTGTGCCATCAGGCTGCAGTAAGGTTCAGGAGCTAATAACCATCAGGAGCTTGTTAGGACGCTGCATTCTTACTGGGAACGAGAGCGACCAACAGGAGAGCAAGCGGGTTTCCACTTTGTTAAAGCAGGTCTAGCAGGACAGAAGGGAAGGGAAAATGAGAGAATTAAATAAGGAGATTTGATAGCTAGGACACATACAAGTGTTCGCAAACAAGCTTTTGGACCAACGTATGTTGAAATTATGTGGTCAGAAAATCAAAAGCAATTTTGGAAAGGGTTACAGAATCCCAGGATTCACGCAAGACCCTCCCAGCACAAAATCGCTGCACAGTATCATCACAATTCTTGTTTCTTCAGTTGTTTCCGTATTAATGGAAGTGGTATAAAAATAAATCTGACACTTGTGCACGAGTTTTCAGCTGAATCTGGATTGGACACGTAGTTTCAGAACCGTTTCCCAAGTCACTACATGGATTTGTAGGTGAACTGGCAGCTGCCTGTATTATTTAGAAAATTGTGAATGTGGGAGCATAGCAAATACTGTAAGCATAAGGCAATGTGCTTGTAGAGCTCTCCTATGGCTGATGCACCTTCGCCTTTCTTTTGTTAATTTTTGTCCATTTGAAACAATAGGGTTTTAGTGGAACTAAACCATAAGCCTGCTCTGCCTGTTGTATTTTGAGAACATCTCTACCTGTAGTAGCTAAATATTTTGCTAATTTTGTTACCAACACTTGCAATTTTTTGTGTAATATTTATTTGTACTGTATCTGATAAACATAATGGGAAAAGTGACATGTAGGATTTTAATAACAATGATGGGGGAAACTGGCATGTAAGATTTAATACAAATGCATTTTTCTTCTCTAAGGTTTTGAACTGTGTAACGTGAAATAAAAATCTGATTATTGCAGTATCATTTATGCATTTAATACTGGAAACCATCTTCCTTTATTAATTCATGGTGTCTTCAGCAATTATTTCAGTTTCTAACTATATGAAGAGCGTTCTTTCTGCATTAGAGGAGAGAGGAGAAGGTTTTCTGTGACTTCTTGATACCTCCTCCACAAGACAGAAATGTTGTGTATACACTACATGTATCTCCATGGAAGCAATTTATGAGATCAGTGAGGTCACTGGATAAATCAAAATTGTAATGAATTAGTATTTTGATTGCTTTTCAAACTTTCTACTACTTGTGTGTTATATACAGTGCACTAGAGGAAATATGTTTATACTGAATATGTGTACAAAATGTGCATGCAAGATGACATAACTGCATGTGGGAAATCTGTGTCAGTTTTTTCTGCCAAGTATTATTTTCTGATAATGGAGTTGAGCTGAAAAGGATCCATATTTTTGATTTCAGAATTATTTAGAATAATGCATATTTTGTTTGTCTTTGCCAGCTACACTTTGAGAAGATGGAGTGTGGTTGATTAAACAAGAAAATACCTTAGGCAAAGTGTTGAAACATGACTCTCAGATGAGTTAGGTGACCCTCCAATGTTACTTTTTATTGTTGGTCTCATCTGAAAATGGTCTATGCGCTTTAATCAGTCAATACAACTTCAAGGATTTCTGTGGACTTTTTCTTTACTTGTAGAAGTTGTTTTGGTGGTTTGGTTTTGTTTTTTTTTAAGTAAGAGGGAGATTTTTCCAGTTCTGAAGGGTCTTCATAAAATTTGGCAGTCTCCCTCCATGGTTTGCAAACACCCATCTTAGTTCCTTCTTCCACCCCAAGCCTCTGTCTCCATGAAGGGTGGTGACATGGTTGATTCTTCACACAGTCAGAACCCACATCCAGGAATGTGTCCCCTGTCTGACCAGCCATCTGGTTATGGTCTGAATTTCTTTTGAATTTAAGAATTATCTGGTTTATTAGGTGAATAGAACAGTACCTTTATAACTTAGCATCTTTAAGCTGTTGGAAAGATTGGAAGTAGATGAGTCTTCTGTTGCTATTGGGAAGGTGTTGCTCTCTCAGCCCCGCGCGGGTGCTATAAAGAAGCATTGTGAGGACAGTAGCACTGGAGGGTGTATTTATGGGCATCTGATGGGTATGGGCTACTTTGGCAAAGATGATCCTTGTTTCAAGAGATGATTTAATCTTATGTTTTGAGGTAAAGTAAAACTCTGGAGCGGGATTCTTAGAGAGGCTGTGAAATCTCAGAAATATTTAAAACTCAGCAGGACCAGACCCTGAGCAACCTGATGTAGTTGGCCCCGCTTGGAATGAAGGCATGGCCAAAATGATTTCCAGAGGTATCCTCTGATCGAGCTCAGTCTGCGATTCTGTGACCCCCCACATTAGAACCCTGAGTGGTACCTTGAGTATCATGTTTTATAACCTCTTTATTGTTCCTGAATTGTTTTATTTCTGAAATTCAGTTGAATAGCTTGTGTAGTTAAACCACTGCTCTTTTTTAATCAGTAATTATCGAATGTTTGAGTCTGTATGACCTGAAAGCCAATTTACAAGTCTTAGACAGCAGTTGTGCATGACCTGTGAATTAAAAAGATGTAGTGGAACATGGCAAGCTATTGATTTACGCAAAACAAATAAAGTCTGTGTAGTTGGAATGGCACAGATTCACATGCATAAATGGTGTTAATTATTCTGAGAAATCCACTTAGGTATATGATCCAGATTTCCTGTATAAGTCTGTGCAACCCTTGAAAGTAAACATGTGTTTAGATCTACACTGGGATTTTTTGCAGGATTTAGCAGTGTAATAAATGTAGGCTAACACATATATTTATTTTTAATGCAAAATCTGAGCACATCAAAGGAGGAAGATGATGGAAGAATTTGAATGCATGCTTTCATATACTATAATGTTTTCATTTTCATCTCAGTCAAAGGGTTTACATCAGATCTAATCATTACTATGACAGTATTTACATTAATTGTGGCTTCATTCAAACACGCATTCTGTTTGGATAGTTGCCTTTTGGTGGTAGTAAAATGAAGTTTAAAATCTCATACAAAATAGGATAATGGCAATCATCAAATCTGCGTGGTGGGGGGTGGGTGGGTGGTTGTTTTCACACTTGTTTGTTTTCAGTTTTTAAGTGCCTGAGGAAAACTCTTAATAGTAGAAACTATCCTTGTAGGTATACGTCATTCCAACAACTCAAGTGCCGTGCCCTGAAAAATGGCTTTTTCATCTCCAAAGCATTTTTCGAGGGGGAGAGAAATCGGTTTTGTATGTGCTTGCTTCTCTGCTTTGGTGTTTTTTTCCCTTGTAAAACAAGAAACAATGGGAGGAAATGTGTCTGAGGCATTCTTATACCAAAAAACCCTAGTGTGCATTTTTTTCTGTTTCTTTTATTGTATTGTTTCATTAACTGTTAGTCATGTAAAAAAAAATCCTTTTTATTAATGTTTTCATATAATAATCTGATGAATACCTAGGAAAACTGCTATAAAACCAGAAGGGACTAATTAGTTTCAGTGCCACTGTTCGTATATCTGTTTGGAACGTCTTATTAGAGGATATTAAAAAGGCTTTCTAGTTAAAAGTTTACATTGTAAACAAATACTTCTGTACTGTTTACTTGCCTTTTTCTGTTTTGTTCTTAAAAATATCTTTCAAAGTATTTGGAATCTTCAGATACAAGATATTTAGAAAACGGTCTGGTTTCCAGCGTATGAGCCGACTAAGCCCGTGCGCTCCGGCGCTTGCTGAATTTGAGTATTGACCAACTGTTGCAGGAATAGCTCAAGTGTAGGTGGGTCAAACACAGTATAAAGCCCGTCTTGGAAGAGGACATTTTCAGAAAAAGACTGTAATCCCTCTGTCCCAAGCTCCTAGAACACTAGGTGCTGGGTAAAAAGGATACAAAAATTGAGTAAAGGGAGAGAAAATCAAATTCAGGACACCTGTGGCTTGATAGAAGCTCTGATAGGGCATCAGAGGAAAAAAGAAGACATGTCCTGAAAGATGTTGGCAGGATTCTTAAACATATTGCAGCTGGCGGGGGGGAAATCAGTAGGGTGATTTTGAGAGTGGCAACGTTTGCAGTTTGTATGAAACATGAGGCCACTCACGAGAAGCATTATACGTATATTCAAGAGAATTGTGTGCAAGAGGAACTCGAAGAAGAAGGGTTGCTGTCGGTTGAGATCAAAGTGAGAATGCCTTGTGACCTTGACCTAGATTTTAAGCTGTGGATATGGGATGAAAATACAGAAATTTGGAAAGGCTGTAAAGGGAAAACAAGCATCAGTCAGGCACACCATCATGGAGAAAAAGTAGGAAGTTGATGGACTTGAATTTTACTGCAAGATAATAAACCATTTGTACAGGAAAGGCTGTGAAGCTTCTAGCAAAGACAGAAAAAAAGAACCCGTGTAGGTATTAGGGATGTTAGGAATTTGTCAGTTGTGTCAACTAGCTAGGGTAGGACTGTTGTGTACAGGGATCCGGAAAAATTATCCAGTTTTCTCTACCGGCTATTTAAATAAAGCAGCTTGAAGACAGACATGCAGTTTTTATAATCCTTGGCTTTGGATTTTTTTTAAGGTTAATTTCTTTTTGTGTGTGTGTGAGTTTCTCATTTCTGCGTCAACTGAAGTAAGAAGTATCTGATGGTCTGTAGTAAATTCTTCAGATTATAGCCAAAACTGACTTTAGCTATAGTTTAATTATAGAAAGTTAGCAACCGTTTCTGAAAAACTTTAGCTATATCTGGCTGCAGAAATAGAAACCTGTTGCAGGTGTGGACTGGATGCAGAGTCGTCGTGGGGAGCCACTGGGATTGTTGCAGGATAAGCTCTTGCCGCTGGGAGCAAGAGGGGATCCTTGTTGAAGTGCGTTACCGTGGGTTCTTAGAGAGCAAAGAAAACACTTCACCGTAGAGCGCACTGTGCAGGCTCTGACATGCAGCTGGATATAAATCCTGAACAAAGCTAAATGCCACGTTAGTGCAGAATACTGTTCATGCTGGTGGTTCATTTATGGCCTTTTTTCCTGTGGGAAAGGGGGATGGGGAAGGAATTGTCAAATATACAAAATGCTTGGAGTGTTTTCAGTTTCAGTAAGATGAAGGGTAGCGCTTACTGTGCATCAAATAGCCAAGATGAAAGGAGGGTGCTGAACTTTGTAATTACCCCTCAGTCTATACCATGGAGTCTGAAAAAGTTGCATGTTAGAACTTGTGGGCGTTTAATGAATTTCAAGTTGCAATTTCATTTCCGTTGCCATTCCTGAAAGATACAGCCAGTGGACCAAGAAGAATACTGAAAAAGTGGCACAAGGAGCGTTAATGCAGCCTGCTATGTCTAGTTCAGTTCTACTACAAGTATATTTAGACACATAGTTTGTAAAGTAATTTAGGCTGCCAAAAGTTGTGATGTATTGTGTCTCTGGTAAAGCATAGAACAAAAACATGTTTCACCTAATACCTATCAAAAAAGCTCACATTCTATAGCTACAAAATAATTTAGTTGCTTTAAATTTAAATATGCTTGGATGCGTTCTTTTTTCAGTTGTTTAGATTTCCTGAATAACTGTAAATTTCTAAATCAAAGACTAAGATGTGATAAGCCTTAATTGATCTGGGAAGCTGGATGTTCTCATGTGAAACTCAGCTGTGCTGTTTGATGGATGTGGCGGTTAATTTTCAGCCCTTGCTTCTGCCTGTAGAATTTTACTCGTTGCTTACTACTCTTCACCGTATTTGGAGCATTTATAACATAGTAAATACTGTAGTTTGCATAATAAAACTATTCCAGGTTTTTCTAAGCCGAGTGTTTTGCTACATGTGTATGTAAATTTGTCTCAGTTGTGTGTAGAAAATAGTGTTTGTGGGGGTTGTTTGTTTGTTTGTTTTGTCTTTCTTAATGAGGTAGCCATTTCTGTGGCAAATCCTCCTAGATCCATGCTGGCAAGGAACTTTTAAGAATCCCCTAAGGGTACCTTTATATTCTTGCAAGTTTATTTATAGGGTAAACAGTAGTTATCTGTTTGAATTATGTATGTTAATTCTAAGATGCGAAGCCATTACCTGCTTCAGTAGGAGAACACCAATTTTGAAACCATTGTCGTGGAAGTTAAACGTCAGGTACCGGGTGTTGTTGTTGTATGAAGGAAATGCAGAACTCTCTGTTCAGTGGGATTTATTGAACAGGCAGTCTGGAGCTGTGTAAAATCAATCAGTGGGAACTTGTGAAGAGTTAATACGCAGGGTTTTTTTCCCCCGTTCTTCCTATTATGTGAGAAAATAATGCTTGTCATTTCAAGAAAACAAGCGCGGGAAATCTTCTCTTATCCCAAATAGGCATAATTTGCATCTGAAATTTAAGAACCTCTGCGAAGAAGTTGGAATATAAAAGCACATATTTGAAGGAACAGGTGCATTCAGGTAATCTGCCCAGACGGGTACAGAGGGGGTCGGTTTTGGCAGCCGGGTTGTCTTCCTCGGTGATGCCGCCTTCTGCCATTGCCTGCAGCTGCCCTGAGGTCCCACTGGCCCCGGTGGGCCGCGGGACAGGGCAGAACTGGCAACAAAATCCACGTTCTCAGCTTGGGCTGGTTGTTCCATTCTTGGCATGACAAGCATTTTAGACATTGTCTTTCATGGCTTTCTGTATTTCACTATTTCTCCTCTTAAAAGTTTCACTCTTTTGAAGTAATTTCCAAAGTTTGCATAGTCGTACTCTATGTATTTTAAATGCCTTTTCGTGAAAAGGTGTGTTGCTATTAACGAAGAGCCCATGATGCATTATAATTTAGCTCTCGGTATTGACATTTAACGCAACTTGTTTTGCACAGTATAGTGTAGCTTGTTTCGTTTAGGTTAACATGCAATTGGTAACTTTTGTGTAGAATTTTCCCCTTTAGTTTCATGTTCTCCGCTCCCCTCTGCGTGTCATTATTAGGGTACTAGTGCTTTGTTCTTTATAAACCTTGGTAAGATTCAGCACACCGTGCTATGGCTGTGACTGCTCTGATAGTTAGATGGAGTGTAAACTGTCTTATAAAACAGTCTGTTCTTCTGGAATTACAATAATAGCATACTTTTCAAACATTGAAAAATAATTCTCAACCCAGGAGGTTTGCATAGCAGTTAAATACCCGTGAACCTCAGTCTCAGTCTTTTTGCAAATATTTTTATGTTAAAAGACTCCCGGAAAAGAGCCGTGCTTTAGATAGGAGAAATTAATTGTCAGTCTCTTCTCTTCGCTTTCATCTTCTTGTTAACAGTGCTGTATTTCTGAAGTTACCTCGCAGGCGCTGCTGCTGGCTGTGCGCTCTGCTTGCACCGTTAGTCCTCAAGTTCCTTGAGGCCCGCTGTGGGTTGCCCGTCCTCGACTGTTACGGCCAAATGCGGGGAGCTGCTTTCTGCCCTTTAGTGTCAGCAAGAAGAACTGACAGTGCCGTTGGAGCTGCTCTTTGTATCGTACGGGGCGTTAGGGTAACGCGAGCATCGCACGTTACACGTGTAAAGCAAAAAGGCTCTCCGAGCTGTACAGGAATTATGGAACAGCCAGCCAGTTCCTGGATGGAAATATTTTCATATCACAAAATTATTTATGTCACTGGCGCCCTTACCAGCCTTTCTCCGTAAAACCAATGGAATAAAACGGGGAGCGTACTTGCCTCTCGCCCGCTGTGTGGGTCAGCCCGGACGATGGGAAAGCACAGAGCAGAGAAGCTGGCTGCGCTCCCGCTCTATCTCTTCAGTAGATAAGACCTTTTTAGGGCTGTCGGTTGGCTGCTTTTCCTTTTTGCCTTTGAATCACCTCATGGTGTATTTTTATTTCTCGTGCTGCTTTGACAGAGGGGTGTGTTTGTGAGGGTTACAATCTACGGGCTTTGTTTGCAAAAATGAGCGTGTGCTAGACAAAGATGGACTGTCACGCTGAACTTTAGATTTCTTGCTTTTTGCCAGCTTGAATCATACCATAAACTCTATTTAAAGATTTTGTTTTTTGTATTTATTTTCCACATCCTTGACCCTGACTGGTGAGCTGGACATTTGTGTTTGCCTTGGCAAGCTCCAAGCTGCTCATCTAGGGCAGGATGAAAACTCTTTTTTTCCTTTTGTAAACAAACTGCTCCTTCAGTATTTTCCATAAGGATTCACACCGCCATTTTGCAACGCTTCTAGGAATTGAGAAAATCTTGCCATTCAGAGTTTTCATTTTACACAGCTGGTAGCACTGCACAGAAATGTTTGATTTTATATGAGTAATGGTTTTCTGAGGTTGGCTCTGAAGATCTTTTTTCAGAATGTTTTCAAATTCCAGAAATACTACAGTTTGTTGTGAAGCGGTTTGTTAAAGCTATAGATCAATATTCATTGTTGCCTGTCCAGAAAATGGGGTTGTTTGTGGTTTTTATTTGTCTAACGCTAATGCTTGTGTGTCAGACGATGCAACTGTGAACACTGCCCCATTGTACTAGAGACTGTACACGTGTCAAATACTGCTTTGTGCCCGGAAGAATTTACAGTCTAAATAAATGCTCGTGTTCTGTATTTCTTCGGATAGATGTATTTTAGTGGTCAGGATATAAAATGAGAGAATAACTCAGTGGGCCACTCAATGCCAACACAGAAATTATAATTTAGAACAAACGAACTGAGTTTTGTTTTCCAGAGGGACAAAGGACTGATGCTGCCCCTTTTTTGGTAGCTCATTTGCAGTGGGGGGCTCACCGTTTTGAGGGCTGTATGCCATGGAAATGGCATTCTTGTTCTTGCAATCAACAAGACTTGTGGTACTCCAGCAGCGTTGCTGCTAATTTAGGCAAGTTCGAAATGCTCTAAGTTGGAGATGAAGTTTTGTCTATTATAAAATTGATATTATTAAATCCAACTCAGAGCTGAGGACCCGTGTTTGCCCTGATGCCAAGCTACTGAAAGCCCTGTCAAGGGGAAAAAGGCTATTTGCCGTGAGCTAAACCTCCTAAAAAGTGATTAAAAGCCTTTTAAGAGCACCCACGTTTCCCTGTAAGAAAACGCTTGTAGCATATATTCAGAATATGTTCTCTTCTCCCCCCACCCCTCACGAACTGGTTGTGCTCCCAAGTCCCTATATTTTTCCTCAGCTCATGTGTTCTGCTCCCTGGTACCTGGTATGAATTTATAACACTCGCCGTAGTATGTTCACAAGGATACCAGATTCCTTGATGTTTTGTGAAAATATTTACTTTTTTTTCCTCCAATCTACAACCGCTTATGAACATGGGCAAGTAGCAAAGTAAAAGTACAATTATATTGTATTGCAGGAAAAACTCAGTGTAGTTCTTAAATTTCTTTAAACAATAGGAAAGCACAAATTTCCATGTAACTTTTCAGCTTTATGCTGCTATTTATGAGATCTAATATTCAGGTGCAATATGAAGTTGTGGAGAACAATTAGTTCTTCATGAATGTCATGAAAATTGTCTGCAGTGTTTAGTAGAGTATGCTATTTATTATAAGTTATTTTCCAGATTAAGTATGTGCCAATGAGTCAGCAAACCAAAACGAAATGTCTGGTTTCTCGTCTACAGCTTGCTGTAAATGATAATAAATAGCAAATAACCAAACTGACAGTTAGGAACAAATGCTGAAAAGTATATGTTAAAAAATGCCCCCAAAATTACAAAGTATGAATGGTATGTAGGTTGTTGACAGAAGAGAAAAACACTGAATTTTATGTAAAGCTCCATTGGTGCTAGTCAACAGTCCATAAATGTTATTTATTCTTCCTTTCAAATAGTAATACCAATTTTATAAAGGTATATTAAAAGCATATTTGAACTCCACAAGCTAAAATTACACTTCCTTTTTTGTTGCAGATCTGGGACATGAGTGATGACGAAACAGTCTGAAAATCAGCTGAATAAGGTGGAAGATGACCTACTTTGGACTGGAGCGCTGCCTTTTATCTGTTATTTGACAAGTTAATGATTGCACACCTATTCTGACTGCTACAAATACAAACAAATATAGTCCACATTTTGACATTAATATCTTCACCCTAAAAGCAGTCTATTATGGATATAACTCTCCACATTTTCATTTTTATTATGTAAATAACTAAAGCAATGGGATTGCGTTTAAACCTTGTCTTGCTTTTTTGCCCTTTTTTTTTTTTAGCTTCTAAATACGGCTTACATATAAAATATGCTGCTTAAGTAAATTTTGGTGTTTTATTTGTCCCAGTTTTTATTTTGTGTGTAAATGGATATGTCCAAGCAGCATGTCTAAGTGGATTTTTTCATCTTTCCCAGATTTGTGCCCCTTAAATTGGAATTTATTGTTAAGACTGAGAATATTCTGCTATTGGCAGTTAAATTGCATCTTTAAAGGAGAGCAGGAGTAGGTAAGAACCTACACCTACTGCCTACACCACTTTGCTTGCTGTTTCAAAGTACATATTTATAGTACAATTGATTGCCTTTGTTACAGTATGATTGTTCTTGCTTGTGTCAATGGAGGTGTTACTCTCTGTAAAGACCTCATAATTTCATGCTATTGAAAAAAATTGACCTATATTTACAGAGGAAAGACCAAAGGGCGTTGGTATCATCATCAGAGTCCCCTGACGTTTAGAGAAGGCTCCGTTACGTAGTAAGGTTGCTTTTGGGGAAGGATCATTAATTCAGTTAAACATTGTAGAGAAATGCCTAACCGAAATAGGAAATTGGTTCTCTAACTTTGCTGTTCTTGGATGCTGTCATGCAGTACTTTACAGGTGTTAAAAAAGACCAATTCTGATTTTCATTTCAGTTCGCTTTGAAGTTTTTCATTTTTTGCAACATCAGGAATGGCTTCAGAGATTATGGCTGAGCGCAAGCAGTAGTTTGAGAATCCTTGAGTTTAAAAGATAACTTGAGAAAAATGGATTTGTAAAATACCAAAGTACATTGTTACAAAATGGAAAGTGAATCTATTGTTTTTTAATCTTGGAAATGTTTTAGAAGTATATTTGAAATCCCTTTTATGGCTTTATATTGTGGGGGTTATGGGCTAACTCACTCAGAAAAAATGCAAATCGCTTTATCTGCCAAGCAGTCTTTATTTCCCATGTACATTGTGAAAATTAGTTGATCAGTCCAATTACTTTAGTTCCTTCCTGTCGTGGTTTAACCCCCACCGGCAACTAGGACCACGCAGCTGTTGACTCACTCCCCCCCGCCCCAGTAAGGGTAGGGAGGAGAGGGAGAAAAAGGAAAAAAACCTGGTAGGTTGGGATAAAGACTGTTTAACAGAACAGTAACAGAAGAGAAAATAGTAATAATAATGGTAAAAGAATATACAAAATTGTGACGCAGTACAATTGCTCACCACCCGGTGATTTGGTGTTCCAGCCTGTCCTGAGCAGTGATCGCGGATCCCTGGCCAACCCCCGTTGATATTCTGGGCAGAGTGTCTCTGGTGTGGAACGTGCCTTTGCCCAGCTTGTCCTGCCTGTGCTCCCTCTCGGCTTCTTTGGGAAGCTGAAAAAGTCCTTGACTTAATATAAGCATTACTTAGCAACAGCTAACCCAATATGTGTTATCAACGTTATTCTCATACTAAATCCAAAACACAGTAGCTACTAAGAAGAAAATTAACTCTATCCCAGCTGAAACTAAGACATTTCCTTAACATAAGCTCTGAATATTTGGTGTAGATAATTTCACAGCTTCTCTATTATGCCACATCAGAGGAATTTCTGTCAGGTCAGTTTGCCTAAAAGCAAGGATATCTGCAATTCCCAGATTCCGATCATAAAAGGTTTATTGAAACATGCTGAGATTTGCATCAAGTGTCTAAAATAGCTCTTATGTCTATTTCTTTTAACTATCATATTAATGACATTTGTGTGGTTTCTTAAATTGCCTTAAGAGAGTGTCTTGTTTAGCTGACTTCATTGTAATATAAAAATATATAGGAATCAAATATATTTTTTGAAAGACTAGTAATCATAGGAAACTGATCTTTTGGTGGTCAGGTGATGAACAATAAGATTGATAACATGCCATGTCGATTTTAAAGCAGTTTGTTAATGTACATAACGCCTTCCATGTTGTTAGCCATGCCCTACTCCAACCCGAATCCTGAATCAGTACCAGGGTAGTTTAAAGGGAATCATCTGCATTTTTATCATTGGAGTTGCTGACCGTGGAGTGTAAAAGTCTCTTTGCAGTTTTTGGTTCTATAAAACTTGAAAACTAGACATCTCTCTCAAACGTGATAAACATGAATAATTATTTTAAATATCTGAAACTCTGCTTATCGTGTAGCTTTACATGAAAGTATCTATCTAACTGCAGAAGTACACAAGATCGAAAGGTTCAAAACTCAGGGTTAATACAATGTTTCCTTACCTCTGTAATTTCAGTAACATACAGCGCTCTCAGGCTGAGCTGTTTCCTGTACATATGCTTCCCAGATGTCTCTGATGTTCAGAAACACTTCAGTTTGACTCGGAGTAACTTCCGTTGTCTAACTATAATGTTGTTTTCTTTCTCCTTGCGGACCAGAATTGTTCTTATTTTGCTTTTACTCAATTTTTAGGCATTTACTGAGTGAGAAATCATGAGAATCCCCTCAAATGAATGAGTGCACATTCAAGTACTGTTAACAGATAAAACTGTTACTGGCTTTATTTACTGGCTCGTATGTACTTAATGGCAGGATTTCGGCTCAGTCCTCGGCTCCAGTTACTGGGTTTAATGGAAGAAGCTAAACTTTACCTTGCTTCATGAAGGAGGTAGGATTTAAATTTTATTTGTGCTGCCGTGATGTCTTAGGCGTCAGTGAAGAGCCCAAACTCATACTTTCATTGTAGAACCCGAAAGCTACCATGGCTTTTCAGGTATAAACCAAATCTGTTGGGACTGAACAGCCTCAGAGGAACCTGCTCATCTTCCTAAAGTATCTAACAGACAGGTAATGGCATTATATGGCAGTGTGGGTGGGACCATATCTCACAGAAGGCAACTGTGACACCTACATATCACATCTGGAGACATTTAATAGTGTTAGAAAACCACAGATCTCAGGAGATGTTGGCATCATTTTTGTGCTTGAGTATTATAGAAGCTCATGGAATGGTAGTCTCTGTTTTGCTTTCACACTTCTGCTGACTAGAATTTTTCTTCAGTGTCATCCCTTCCATGTGTTTGCTGGCTGATGTCTAGAATTTGTTACAGAGTAGTACCACATTCACAAAAGTGAGGAACTTGAGATTCTGTATGAGTTTTCTTCTTTAAAGCCCTCACTTGGCTCTCATCCTTGCTGTCACAATCTGCTGTTAGGTCCTCTTCACCTGTGTCGTACGTAGTCTGTTGATCGGGAATAAATTTCTCTTAGGGCACACCCTTTCTATCACATGTAAGTCATCGTAGCGCCATTAAAGCCAGCAGGTGGTTCAGCCCACATGAAAACATATTCCATGGAGCATGGGCTAGTTTGAGTCTTAAGTCTTCAACGTTGGGCTCAATGAGGGAGAAAGGGCACAAATTTGAAAATTACACTTAGATCTCTGTAGAAAGATTCATGATGGCTCAGACAGGTTGGTTGAGAAAATCACCAAGGAATAGAACCATAGGATTTATATTCCTCGGAAGCTGGTGACTCACAAGAAACTAAAGGGACATTCTGCTTCAGTAGAAGTCAACAGCACAGTAGTTATTTTGGCACATCAAAGGAAACTGTGGTGATTACTCCAGACCTTAAAATCATTGAGCTTGAGCATGGAAAAATACTTTTTCCTTCTCTGTGTTCTGTATGGCTTTGGTATTGTGTCCTCAGAGAAGTCCCGTGACATAAACTAAAATTTCATTTTTGTCGTCTTTGATATTCCTTTTCCTCTATAACGTTCTTTCTAATTCTATTTTTTATGTAAGATTTGGCTGCTCACCTTAAATCTGTGCAACACAAGTATCAGCAAAATTGAATAATTTTTCGGTAAAAAAGCATTTTCTTATAAGCTCTCACTTGTGCTTTCACAAAAAACTCTTACTTGAAATGGGTTTTATCTATTTCTGAATTTTTCACTGTGGTCTGTAGAATGATGTCGTAGGACTTGTTTCTCCCTCTTGCTGAACACATTCCTTCTAAATGGATGGTAACTAGTCTAATTGGAATTGCTAATACAATCTCAGAATCATTTAGATTGGAAGAGACCCTTAAGATCATGGAGTCCCACCGTAACTCTAACGCTGCCAAGCCAACTAGCGACTTCGTCATTGCACTACTCTGGGATGGCCTTGGGCCATGAAGAGTTCACCCAGCTCCCAAATTTCCTGTGAGGTTTCTTCCTTTTTCTCAAGCCAAATCATAAAGACAGTGAGATTACTGAGGTGGGGCTGAGGATAGACTTTGGGATGCGGGATTCTCATTAATGCCAGTAATGTGTGAAAAGATCACTAAGCTTCTGATACCAGCTTTTGATCAAGAGCAACTCTGCCTGTTTCTTACAGAATCATGAAGCGCCACGACCGAATCCACGAGAATATTTTTATGTAGTTTCTCTTCAGAGTATAACAGTCTCTTAAGAGTTCAAGGAGAGTCCTAACTCTCTATTCTTACGGGAATAGGAAGGATAGCTCACATTCTTTCAAAAATAAATATGTTGCAAGCTAACACATAGTCAACCTCTCCTGTCATTCTGCCAGCTGTTCTGCAGTGCAAGTCCAGCCCGTGGCCTACAGAGCGAATAGCCGTTCTCATGCTGTCTGCTGATTCAGTGGTGACTCTACTGCAACTTTGCGTTAGGAGTACACAAAAGCAGAAGGGAGTATGAACAGGTAGATGGTGGGATTTTTCCTTTTCCAAATTTTTGTACCCAATTTTTTAGGTTTTGTGTTTTGTTTTGTTTTTTTAAATAATAATGCAATACTTTCCTTAGAAACAAATAAGCAATTGTTCTCCAACAGGAGCCATGAAAGAAATATTTGCAACGTGGTAAACTTTAGCAGACTTCCTAAGAAACTTAGTCTGGAAGATGTCCAGATCCTGAGCCTGTTACCATTTTTTTTCTGACTCTTTTGACATGGCTTCATTAATTCCTTTTCTTTTCTTTTTTTTTTTTAATTTTCAGTGCAGATGATGTGCCCTTGCATATCCTGCCGAAATGAAACTTTCCTTCCAGAGGGTGTTGTGCACCTTTTTTCTTTTAGAGCACCTGGATTAACTGTTTTAAAAGACAGAAATACCACACTAGGAGGACTTTGGACAGTCCCACTCTGGCAATGTGTAAATTCCTCTCCCGTGAAAAACCTACCTGCCTGTCCCGTCTCAGTTCCAGCTCTCTTTCCCTTGCAGCTGCCTGGACCTTCTCCAGAACCCTAACAGTGTTTACAAATACCTTGGCACCACACAGGTAATGCTTTAGGTTTGAAACTAATATAGACTTTCCCTCTCTATTACCACTTCAGCTATCCAGTGTAATAATTTCTAAAAAGTTCATTTTCTTATCTGTGCAGTGCTTGAGAGGTTTTGAAATAAAAAACACTAACAATTTGTTGACAGCGTTTTCAGTCGCATTTTACGTTTATTGATATCTTTTTCTCCAGTGCCACTGACCCCAGTGACTCTTCATAGTGAGCCATGAGTGGCGCATGGACAGACCGCAGCACTCCTTGCTTTGCGGTAGCACTACTTCGAGGTTTCTTAAGCTTTTATTTAATTCCTCAACTGTAAAATGTGTGGAAATTGGATATACGTACTTGGCAAAGACTATCTATGTTTTTTATTCTCAGTTATCCTGGGTCAAAGAAACCGGTCTGTTGCTCCAGCCCATTGTTTTGTTGAAGTATTGTTGAGTATTGTTTGAAGACATGTAGTGTGAACCAAAATAGGCTGCGGCTTGGGCTAATTTGTAGCCACTTTTCTCTTAAGTACAGTAGCTGAAATTCAGCAATCTGTATTCTTCCACCAGCCACTGGTTGGTGTTTTGTCCAGGTTGTAGTGGAGTCATTGGAGTGAGTCACTTGGGGATTATTTTAACCTGGCCAAGGAAATTGGCACTGTGGAAGGGAAACTGAAGCTACTCCCAAAAGAATTCATAGCAATAAACGTGAGTAGCAATGATGTTAAGTACCTTAAGGTATTCTGTATCTTAGGGCAGCAATTTTTTCACCTAATTTCAAATGATCTCACCCCAGGGTAAGGGTGCAGATGAGAACTCCAACTATCTATAATTTCAGGTTCTAATTGTTGCCCTCGATAATTGACGATATTATCTGCCTGTTGCGACTTAACCATAGCATCTTTTTCAAATCCGGTGGAATTATTTAGGACATCCTTTCAAAAGATTTTCAGAATGCCTCAGCCTTTGTCTGAACTTTGCAAATGAAATAGCATGGGTTCTTGCTATGTAACGAGGCCAGTAGTCCCTTGCCGTTGTCGCTTCTTGCAGGCGCTTCCTTGGGCTTGGGGGTAAAAAGGGGCAGTCAGGAGTTCTAAAAACAAACTTGTTTTTTCCTGGCTGGCATGGAGTACGCGCTCTTTTTCCATCTACTATAGCAGCCTAAATGCCTGTTTCCTCTTCTTCTTTGAATAGCTGTTTATATAGGACATTGATAGGAAGTACAATGGACTTTGTCTCTGGAACTGAAGGTCACGTGCACGTCATTTTAAATGCTAAAATCTTCAAATTACTTCCTAAAAAAATATTTTAGTAAGCTAACAGGAAAAGTAGATGCAGTGTTGTATTGCTGCAAATAAAAAGCACAATTTAAAAAAACCAAAACTATTCTTTGTAACTTCTTTCCCATAGAGTCACTTTCTGTTCTCAGTTTCTTTGGCTGTGGATTGCTGCCTCGGTAGCCTTTGAGCATCCAAAAATTTAGGCTCGTGTGTAACTTCAGTTTGCTTTTTGGCACCAGGTCGTTCGCTTTTGTAAGATCTCAGCAGAATGATTCATTGTTTGATTTGTTAGTGAAATGCTATCATGCGCTACCGAAATAAGAAAAGGGAGAGATTACTCTGATTTCATTCTTTTGGAGGAGGTGGGGGGTGTTTCCCTCAGTTTTGGTCTATGGCGTGCACCCTCTTCAGGAGCTGGAGTCGGTGCATCGCTGCGAGGCAGTGCTGCCGCAGCCCGAGGCCTTTGAAACGCAAGCTGGCCTCCCGTTCCTGGAATGATTTTACTTTCTAAATCAAAAACAGTATGGGCTAAAACTGTGTGAAGAAACGCTGCTAAAATTGTTTCCACATCGTGTCAATATGCTTGCAGGAAAGGCGAGGGCCGAGGAGGTTCCAAGTCTGGCCCACTCTGAATGCAGTTGAGCTCCAGTTTTTGACAGCTAGTGAGCTGATGTCCTTTTTTTTCCTTCCCCCCTCTCTTTTTTTCTCTCCCCGTGAGCCTCTCCCCCCCCGCCCAGTGTTCAGTGCCTCACTGGCGAGGGAGGGATGTGGATGAACAAGCAAATTAATTTATTGTGACAGACTTCTTTCAAATTCATGTAAGAGGCAAGGAAATCTATAAAGTAGGGTATGGTTTTTGCTTGAGGGTTTTGCTTTGTCTTTAAGTGTCTTTATTTTCATTTCATGCTTCAAAGTCTGACTTTTACACAGTAATTCTGTAGGTGTTACCACTTCCTCAGGAACCTGTGACTCAGGCAACGTATAAGTGCAATGACATCACCGGCAGCTCCTGTTGAATTGCCTGTTTCCTAAATAGGGACTGTTGGCTTTTCTTTTAATACTTGCAGCTTTGTTTTGGGTTTTTTGTTGTTTGGGATTTTTTTTTTTTGTGAGGGGGGAGGGGACGAGGGGTTTTAATTCTCTAAGGCAGCCTTGCCATTGTGAGTAACCACGCTGCGTGCGTTTTATCCCTCTGCGTCAGTGAAATCACCAATATTGAAGTTTACTTAAAACAGGAGATACACATTTCTACACAAGCTGTTTATGAATGAAATAATTGCAATTAAGCCATAGTAGAGGTTCTGTTGTTATAACGCGTTCTTAATTCAGTCCTGACCTGTGGAGGGAGGGGGGTGGGGGGAGAAGGAAAAGGTCTGAGCGTAATTTTCCATTATTATTTTGGAAGCAATGCAAACAGATGAAATGTGTTTTCATGCTCCTGGGCAGTTCTAATGGATCTCTCTCCCTGCTCTCAACAGTGTGTATGTGCACCACAGGAGATTCGTGGTAGATTTCGGTGTTTCCTTTCCTGCAAGCAGTACTTTTTGATAATAATGCTACATTAAGTACCTGGTTGAAATAGGAGGAGCCGGAGTAAGGTTTCCTGCTTTGCAGAGTGTCTCCGAAGCCGGCAGGAGGGCATGGCCAGGCGGGCATGGCCAGGTAGGCATGGCCAGGTGGGGCAGGTCCAGGAAGGAGGGCATGGTCCAGGAGGGCATGGCCAGGTAGGCATGGTACGGGGCTGCATCTGCGTTTCTTTCTTGGCCAGAACCCCCAGCGATGTCGCTGCAGGAGCTGGCTGTCAGGCTGCTGTTAAAAGGAATGGCAGGAATTCATGTCATCAAAGGAATGTGACAAGTTGGATGTCTGTCTAGGTCATTTATTCAGTGTTCATGGACAGGCTGTAAAAGTGTTGCATTTGTTTACTGTCGTCATGAGCAAAAGGATCACTGGCCTTTTGTTTAAATAGTAGCAATTTTGGAACTCTTTAGAAATTAGTGCAGCAGAGACTTTAGATATGTCCTTTTGGTTGTGCTTTGATCGTATGGGTTCTCCCTGAGCAGGCACTGCCCTTGGGGTTGCACTTTAAAGGAAAACTCAAAGAAAGTCCGTGTATTCGGGGAAGGAGTATCGGTGACTACCATAGGTAATGGTCTTTCTTCCAGTTATGTCAATCCATGTCAAACGTTGGCACTATTAAGAATCATGTAATTAAAGTTAGTTTTCAGATGGCACGCTAAACCAAAGGCCTAAAAAAAAGTTTTGTATTTCGTTTTGTTTTTCGTAATAACTTTTTTCTTTTTTCTTTTTTATTTATTTCATCCTACCTTCCTAAAGTTATCGTTCAACTTCCTTTGTATCCTTCGTTGTCTTAATTACCCTTGTGCAGGGGTCATGCATGCTTTCCATGAAAAACTCTTACTCAAGTTCCACCCCATGGCTACTAGAGCAATACTGTTATTGGCACTAAGTTGGGAATGCTTTGAGATGATAGATGGCATAAATGTCACAACATTACAATTATTTGGTCACATATAAAGACAATTTTCCCCTAATTGTTTACTTTTGCACGTCTCTTGCATGCAGTTAGGCAGTATTGGTGCTTTTCTCCAGGGCAGTGGTTAGGAATGAGCGAGCTGTACGTGCTCTGCCCCATGAGGCCAGCAGGGCAGCAGCTGCATCATCCCCACAGCTGCCCGGTACCCCGTGTGACTGGCGCTCTCAGAAATCCCGGGGTAAGGCATTTCAATTGCTTGTTGACTGTATTTTGTTGAATAGGAATTCAGTAGTCAACTTGACAATTTAGCAGTCAAGTATTACAAAGCTAAGATAGGCTCCTTTGTAACCACACTCTGGTTCGCAAGGGAGAAACAGGGAGCAAGTCGACCCATGTGTGTGCAGCGTTTCCCTGTTGCTGGAGATACTCTAGTTTCACTTCCGACAATGATACCATCTGTTACTTAATTTAGCTTCCTGTGCTTAGTATTTGGAAATGTCATTAAGAGATTCTGATCGATAACGTCAAGATATCCACTGCTTAAAAGTCAGCTAGGAACAGAGAATAACGACATAGCTGTTGATCTGCGATACTGGAAAAGAATGTGGTTTAAATGTCACTGGAGTGTCAGGAGGGGGCTGACGCTCACGCCATGAGGACACGTGGCAGAACTTTGTTTCAGAATATGACCAAATGACTGTTTTAAAATTATTTTGTTGCTATAGTAGTAGGTGATTGTGGCTTCAAAAATTTTCTAAGCCAAAATGTTATGTTCCAGCTTTCACAGTTTGGAGATTAATGTAATTAATTATTGTGATTTTTAAAAACACTGCTTATTTAAGCGACTTTGTCCTCTCCGTAATAGTCACAGAGATGGGAAGATGGGTTGAGGCAGAACACGTGGGCTGTACCACAGACCTCCAGTGAAGCCAAAGAAAGTCACATCATCTCCGCCTCCATCCATTGTCTGAGCTTTGTTTGGTAGAGTCTCTTTTGCCGAGTAAGTGCCCGGCACAGCAAGAGCCATGTGGGTTGAGTCAGCTAGGCGGCAGAATAGCACAAGTCCTGGAGATGATACAGGTATATCTCATCTCTAACATTGTCTGTCAATGCCTTTTAATTAGTTTGGACAAGGAGTTCAGAAGTGGTTAGAGTAAGTCATTTGCCTCAATTTTGGGATGCCCAGCTTTGGATGCTCTAAGCCAGACTTTCTTGATGTCTTAAATGGGGTTTCGGAATTCTAAAAGGAGTCTGATTTAAAATGTAAAGACAATCTTACATCAAGCATGTATTTTAAAAACTTTATGTGTGTAAAAAAGGATTAAATAAATCTGTTGTTAACTTTTAAATGCTTGCTGTTTCAGTTTTGCTTTTTCTTGCGAGTATGTACTGGAAAATATGCTTACCAGCATGAGCGTTAGGTTTTGTGTAACAAATCACCTGAAATGGTGAGGAGTCACAAAAGAGCTTTGTTATTCTTGTGGAAAAGGAGTACAGAAAAAGGAAAAGGTTACCTGAGTGCACTTTTTAAAAACGAGTTTCTGGGTTCGAGGCTTGTGTCGGTTGTGACCAGTCTGACTGCTGGAAGCGTCACTGTTCGTTTCACGGTGAGTGCGTGCTGCTCCCTCAGGGATTCGAGTCCACGTTAAGCTGGGGTTGTTGGCACAGTTGGGAGTCGGGGTAATACAACTTAGCGATCCGGCCTGAGAGTGGCTAGAAATAACATCGGTTCTGTTCTCCAAGGCCTGCACTGCCATTTAAAGTTCCTGTCCCCTAGAATTAAAGGTTTGTATTTATTTGCAAAAGGAAGGTGTGTGTTGACTTTGGTAATGGAACAGAAGAATCAAGAAGCAGGAATAGACCTAAAAATGGAGAACTGGGGTAAGAATTGGACTTGTTTTTTTTTAAAAAAAAATCTTAATTAACAAGCATTTCTTAATTAGTTCTTGACCATATATTATAAATGTACTCCCAAGGAGGAAAAAAGCCTTTTTTTGTCCATTTCCTGAGTGAAATGCAAGAGAACTGTTCATGAACCGAGTACAACGTGTAAGTAAGTTGCCATGACCTGCAATTTGTTGGACTATATAGTGGTGTTAGTGACATTTTTGTGTTTTACTGAACTTTCACAGTGGCTGTTTTCCCCAGTTAAACTTTTCACAAAAAAAGTACAAAACTTCACTTACGAGAGAAGAGCAAATAAACTGAAATCCTTTTAAATCATTGCCCACTGCCCCAAATCTCTGTTGTAATGAAGCTCCGTTCTTTTGTCCTACCGTGCCAACATTTTCTTTTCCTCCCCTGTTTCCATTCTAGATGGGGGATATGAAGGGGCAGAAGAGAAGCAGAAGTGCCAGAAGAAGAGGAACCTGGAGGAGAGCCAGGAACGACACCTCTAAGGAAACTGGCTTCCTGTTTGAGGCTTTAGGAGCAACGGATGGAGGATGCCCCAGGTTGGGAGCTTTCCCAACAGAGGTATTGTCATTGGCGTCGAGCAGCTTACATTCCTCCTAAGAGCTTCAGTTCCTTTCCTTGGCTGTTGGCAGGTCTTAGCACATCCCTTTCTCTGGTCCAGGTCTGTCTATCTATGGGAAGTTCTCCTGAGGCTTAGCATCCATTTTCTTCTATTCTGGGGCTTCCTCTTGGGTTGCTCTAGCTATAAGGTTTCAAAGGATCAGAGGCAGTATAGGCTGGCCAGCCACATTTCTGCTTCTCCCTTTCACTCCGTTGCAGAAATTAAGTGCTACTTCTCTTTTGTCACCCAACTTTTCTAGCGCTCTCAGGAAGGAGAGGAACTTTCTTAATTTGTACCTACAGAGGAGTTAGTCCAATAAACTTGCTTCAGCAGACTTCTCACCCACAAGCGAAAAAAAAGCAAATATCTGGAAGCTTTGTGATGGGATCCTGTACCTCAATGAATGTTCCCTGGGCTCCGTCAATGCCATCCTGAGTGGAAGTTCTTGAAGTGTTTTGGTTTGAGGTTATAATGTAGCTAATTCCCACATCAGGGCTGCAAAGCTAAGCAATGGAGGTTTCTTGAGGAGAGAATCTTTACTTTTCATCAGTCTGACTACTCGGGTAGATTGTAGCTTTCTCAACTCTCAAAATGTTGATGCTGGTCTCCCAGACCTGTGGTTTTTTGTTTTCTGTTCCTTCAGTTCCCAAGAATCTGTTTTCTTTTTTCTTTAACTTAAAAATGAACGCATCTGGTTTGTGGCTGTGTAGAAAGACTTGAAAATGTGAAGCTAAATGGCTCAAAACCAGAATTAATTCCAAATGTAAGTATTTATAATAACCTGATTTTAATTTTGCTGCTGAAAAATTCAAGTGAAATATTTCCTCACACGGTGATTTCAGTGAGTTCTGTGAATACGTAGCACAGTTGTGGTGAGATACGGGTGTTACTGCCTCACCACCTCACCGTTGCTCACCCGGGTGATAACCGAAATGACTGCACGGCAAGAAAGCTCTCTAGTCACAGAAACACTTTGGTGCTCTTCTGTTGGTTACGCCTTGGTATCTGTGCAGCGCAAACAGCTGACGAATCAGTTGAGATTTGTGCAAGTAATATAAAAGCGATGTTCTATATCCTTTCCTTAATATTACAAAGGCAGAAAACAATTTTTTTAATGGCTATGGAGTAGTGTAAAGAAGTCCCGGAGTCCAAATGTTGATTCTCTGGTAGGAAGATCACATATTTGGCAGCTATGATGCTTTATTGCCTCTGTATACCAGCATTAGATGCTAAATTCTGGGCAGCTAATCAAATTGGATACACTCGCAGTTTTCTTTTTGTTGAGCTCTGGAAGTCAGCATTCTGAGTGTAGATCTCTATGCTATTAATAGCTCAAGGGAAGAACTAATTTTCTAATTTAGAAAAAGTCAGTTCAAAGAACTATCTATACATTTGCAGATTTTGGAGGCTTGGGCAGATTTTACTTTTGTAGTCGCCGGCAAGTTCCTCTGGTTTTGTGCCAGCCACGAGGCACTTCATTCCCGGTTGCAGGGTTGTGTGTAGAGGCTGTAGAGCAACACCCGCGCGCGGGCGTTCGGTGCGACCGGAGGGGAGGGAAGGGGCTGGCGGAAGGTGCGAAGAGAGGAGAGCAGGGGATTGATGTGTGAGCTAGAGTTAGCTGTGCGGGGAAAATTAAAGCTTCTCCCAGGGCAAAATGCACATCATTTGCTCTGGGAGCATGTCACAGAGGGACAGGATGGAGAGAAGGCGGGATCTCTCATAGAGTCACAGAATGGTTACAGTTGGAAGGGACCTTAAAGCCCACCCAGTGCCACCCCCTGCCCCGGGCAGGGACACCTCCCACCAGCCCAGGTTGCTCCAAGCCCCGTCCAGCCTGGCCTTGAACCCCTCCAGGGATGGGGCAGCCACAGCTTCTCTGGGCAACCTGGGCCAGGGGCTCACCCCCCTCACAGCCAAGAATTTCTTCCTAATGTCTAATATAAATCTCCCCTTTTTCAGTTTAAAACCGTTTCCCCTCGTCCTATCACTACGTGCCCTTGGAAAAAGTCCCTCCCCAGCTTTCCTGTAGCCCCTTTCAGGTACTGGATGGGGCAACTGTTAAAAGGAACAAACTTTTCGTATAAATAGGAGAGTGTTTCTTCTTGCCTTCATTAGCTTCTCTTTCTTTAATGATGTATTATGGGTGGATCCGCTATTGACTTTAATCCTCAGCCTTTGGCCAGGCATTTTTCACATTTCCTGTGAGAATTGGTAGGACCAAAACTGCATCCAGAGTTCAGCTATAACAGGGCAGAGCAGGAGGAGAATCCCACACTCTTTCCTGTATTTCTAAGCAGAAATTGTTTATTTGTTGCATTAATCACTTAAGTTACAGACATGTCAGCAAAGTCACCGTTTGATTTATTACTGCTGATTTTGCATCGTTCTGAAAGGTCATAGCTTGACTCACATCACAGACTGCATTTGTAAGCCTGGCAACAACAAAAGCATTATTTTTTGTTCTGAGGAAATCTGTTCTTGCCGTGAAAAAATCTTTGAAACAAGAGCCCTAGAATCACACCGTGTTCTGTGTGGTGGTGGCTTTGCAGGATTGGGTTTTTCTTTATTTCCCCACCCGAAAACTCAACATCAAATGACTAATGACATCACACTGTATAGACCAGGGCAGCTCTGGAGGGAAGCTGAAGGCTAAATTAGCAAATGCATGAAATGATAGAGGAGTGGTTCAAACTGAAGCTCTCTGCAGTGGTGCATTTTAGGCAATGTCTGTCGTGCAGTCTTTAAAAATTATGTGCATTTTACATTTACACAGTTGAGCATTCTGACCCCTGTTCCTAGCCTGTACTCAGACAGACACACCTTTATTACGGTAAAGAAAGCGTCTTGCGTGCTGTTATTTCCCCCCGGACGAGCTAATTCTGCTTTCCTGCATTATCATGAAGGCTTTTTCGAGCTAATTCTGCTTTCCTGCATTATCATGAAGGCTTTTTCGAGCTAATTCTGCTTTCCTGCATTATCATGAAGGCTTTTTCAAAGCAAAAGGTAAATCACGTACATACGTATGCCTGTGTTCTGGGGAGGAAATGAGAACAGTGCTTACTTGTAGAGGAAAAGGCTTACTGTTTTAGTTGTTACTTTACTAAATCGGCCCTGCAGATGAAGAAATGACTTCTTTTAATCTTGACTGGCAAATTCCTGTGGGAGGCAAGAGAACAACTGGGAAGGAGAGACTTACAAACAAGTGACGAAAGGTTACCGTTAAGAGAAAAAAAGACCTTCACAACAGAGGGTGACTTCTCTTTATCTTTAGCCACACCGAATGATGAGAACAAATAATCATCTTCTTCAATTAGGTATCTCTTCCGGTTAATGTCTTACCAGCATTTTCCCTGCTCGGGGAAGTCAGGTTGGTGGCCGGAGGTTTTCACCTGGGGTCGTCGTCTTGCCTATTTGAATCGTGTCCTGCCCGGCCGTACTTTCTGAGAGCACGTGGCTTCCCGCCGGCTGTTGGCAGCGTGGGGAGGTGCCGGGGGGGAGCGGGGGTCTCCTCCAGCCCCTCCGGAAGGAGTGCGCCACGGAGGTGGCTGCTCCACGGGCAGCCAGGGCTCGACCCAGGGAGTTGCCCGAGAGAAACGGGCACATTGGACGCTCCGTGTCCTGGCTCCGGACGGGAAGCTAAGGGGGTACCGGTGACTCTGTTACCTGAAATAAAAGTCCTCGAAACCAAAAGTAGTTTAGAGAGGAGATATTGCTTTACTCGACATTGGGTGCTAGGGGGAAAACCCACAAATCTGGCACACCTTACCGGGGATATTCACCCATTATTTATACACAAAATATTCTCATAATTCTGCCTACCTAATACATAACTCCGCCTAGGCTTACATGTTCATTAGGATGACCGAATAGCCTTTTTGCACATGTGTATGAAATTTTGCTGCGTTGGCAAAACACTTCTGCGCAAGCCTGAGTGTCTCGGTGGTCGTTTGGGTAAGGAGACCCTTCCTCACATTATCCTTTTAAGGTATCGAGTCATCTCAGGACAGTGAAAGTTTCCCGTAAGTTTGCCAACTTCTGGAGGATAATAAGGATGTTCTTTGAAGTAGCCGTAACTCGGTCCTAATTGGTACAGGAGTGCATACGTGACGTATAGAACCTTGAAGTGATTAACTGCTTCTGGTTGTCTCCTCATTATTACTATCATCTGTCACATCAGCTCAGTGACTATCTATTTTTTGGTACACAGTAAGAAGGTCAGTAATTTGCTATTTTCTCACACAGTAAGAAGGTTAGTAAGAAACAATCCTTTTAGAAACAAAGCAGAGGCCTGTCTTTGGTAACAACTCCTTGTACGGCAGCAGGTAAGACCGAACTCAAACTTTCCTTAACTCTGTTAAGAAATTCAGTTCTGTTACTTCTGGGCTTGCTTTCAAAGCAGATGTGTTTATATCAGCATATAAAACAGAACAACAAGCAGCCAGAGCAATGGCGGTAACTGTTAATGCCATGAGGAAATGTTCGATGAAGAGAAGTAACATCGAGTTAAATAAAGGTACGTCACTGAAAGTAAGAGAAAAGGATTTGCTGCTGCTGCTGTAAACCCCGTAACAGCGCCGTGCCACCTGTGGTGCTATTTGAATACGTGCATTTTCTTCTGAAGAAGTTAAGAACTTGTCACTTGGAAGTAAAAGGAAGAGGAAAGGCCCTTGCCTTAATCTCTAAGTATTGTTAGTTCTTTCCATTATTTTTATCCCCACTTCCCCTCAAAAAAACCAAAAAAAGTTCAGAATACTTCAGGGGATCAGTGAAGAGGAAAAGTTTGGGTTTAGGCTGAGAACTTCTTTTTTTTAAACTAGTTGAAGCATATTTTTCTATGAAAGCAAAAAATATTGTATTTTTTGTACTTCATTTTAACTATGCATTAGTTTCATTTTAAATATGCATTCATTCATTTTAAATATGCATTAATGCATATTATTGCATTAATGCAACTAGACCCACATTATTTTGATATTTCAGGAAGCAGGAGACTGGAGCTTTGTGTTTTTCTGGATTAAAAAAGTGACGATTCCACCATGAGCAGCAGGAGGGTCTGAGAAGTGTTCTGCCTGCGTAGTATTGGCCCAAACTGAGTAAACAGTTTGGAGATAAGCAGCGTTTTGACAATTAAAAGTAGCGGGCGTGTGGCTGACACAGCTTCATGTTGACAGATGCCTTTGTGTCTGTCTCTGTGATGGAGAGAAGACAGATGTTCTCCTTGGCATTTAAGAAAGCTGCTGCTTAGCAAAATAAAATGTAAAATTAGAACGAACAGTGCAGCAGTGACCAGTGTAAGTGGCTGGCCTACACGCAGAGAAAAAAGACTGAAACAGTCTCATGTGACTGTAATGGAGTGTGTTCTTACTGGAAGTCAGTAACTGCTTTGTCATTATTTAAAGGTAGCCTATAGAAAAAAGAAATTCTGTTTTTTCCAACTCTGTTAAAATATAAATGCATGTCAATTGGAATATCCATGTATGACTAATCCCGTGCCAGCCATTCTCAACAAGAGGCACGTCAACGGGGTATAAACGCTGAAGCGATACAGCAATCAGCAGCTATAAACCCCCTAAGCTGGCGCATTGTTGTCTGGTGAATTGGGCTCCTGATTGTGCCACAAAGGAGAAGATGAGAATTTCCTATTTAATGTTTCCTAGGGAAGCAGCTCTCACGTGAGGACGGAGCTGCCTTCACGGGGACCGTGGTGCCGCTTCTAGCGCCAGCAGAAGGGGCAGGGCAGGAGGAGCTCATGGCGCGGGGCCGAGCCTGGCGTTCGGGCTCCGGCCCCGCTGTGTCTCTGCAGGGTGTTCTCTGGGTGTTCCTGGGTCCCATTGGAAGGGGCTGTGTCTGGGGGCCGCTCCTCTCCTTTCCCTTTGAGGTGAGTGTTGTCCACGTTAAACATAAACCGTGTGGAGACTTTAACGACAGTCTCGGTGGAGCATCCGCCACCCTTCACGAGTGCCACCGTGCTGCTCCAGCGAGAGCTGTCTCAGTATTTACTGGTGTGGAAGTTCCTGAGGAGAGGGAAAAGTCCTGAGTGCAGTTCAGGAATATGGAGGGTGTCAGGAAAGAGGCCAAGTGCTTTGCCCGATGTTTCCCTGTCTCGGCCGGGGGGTCGGGCAGAGCCCCTGGTGCTGCTCCGCTCCCTGCAGCCCACCTCGGGATCGCTGCGGGGTTTGCAAATGGGAGGGTCAGATTTGCCGAGCAGAATTAAGCAGGAAAATCCGAAACTTTTCTGCAAATAAGAATCACAGCTGATGCCAAGCCCACCGGTTAGTCGAGAGTAAAGATGGACAAGCCGTGAGGAAGCGCGTCTCCTGATCAGAGCTGTTCTGCAGAAGACCGAAGACTTAGGGATTCAAACTGTAGTTTTGGACAAAAAGCCCCAGAGCTCCGTGGAAGGTTGCCAGCTGCTGCAAGGTGCTCCTCCTACCCTTTCTATGTCAGATAAAATGTACCAGGACCAGAGTTTTCCCTTGAAGTTTTAATTAAAAATTAAGTTTAGTTTCTTTTCTTGCGATTTAACCACTGTTTTTGCAATGGCCGTTCTACACTGGACTTGGGCTTCTTTTGCAGCGTTCTTTCAGCCTGTGCTGAGGGTGCTGTGAAGACACCCGAGTTTGCTGTAAACTATTAAATGTCTCTGAGAAAATCTGAAATGAGAGAATTGGAGAAAGAACTGGTGTCTGTGGCTTTAGATCAAGGAATAAACGACTTGTCTCCCCGTCCCTTATCTACAGAAATGACGGGTTAGCGACAGCGTCCCCCGGGGACAGCGGCTGGGCAGGACGAGGCTCGAATGCACTCAGGAACTTCGCTACAACCAAGAAGGTCTGAAGACCGAAGGTTGAGCACCAGTGGGAAGGCCATGTACTGAAGTGGTTTTATTCCTGGTTTTGCTGCTGTACATGCAGAGGTTAAGTAATATATGCCCAGGGCTGCTGGTTTCCGTCACGGCTTGTGCTGTGCCGGTGGAGGAAAAAAAAAACCCATAAGTGTATTAAATGTGACTCTTGGTGAGAGGTGCTGCCTCTGTGAGCCTCGCAGCACCTCCCCTGGGTGTGAAAGCCGTATAAAATCCTCTCTTCCACAGGAGGCGAACGTACTCCCGAGGGAGCGCAGGCCGGAGGAGCTCTCCCTCCTGCTCCTCTGGGGATGGGTAGTGCTGGTGCCTTGTGAGCACCAAGGGGCAAGAGGAGAGCTTTGTCTGAGCAACAGGGCAGCTGCTGCGGAGCTGTACGTAACTGCAGTTTAAAAATAACCAATTAAATGATCTATCTTGGCTGTCTTATACCCAGGAAAGGCACTTGAGATGGCTGTTCCACAGAGACGGGCAGAACGTTCCCATTGAAGGAGAGGTTAAAAAATTATTTAGTTATTAAATTAATTGGTGTATTTTCTGTCATGGGCACTTCAGGGATAAAGGGTGCATAATCCAGCTGTGTAATAAGGTTGTCTGCGAAGGGGGGAGCGCTGCAGACCCCCGTCAGCCGCTGCGTGTAACGTACTTGGCTCCGTACACAGCACAGCTGAAATGGAAGCTCCTGCGCATCAGGGAGCTGCAGAGGGTTTCTTACTGCACTGCTCCTCGAGAAGGAGCTAAAGACAGTGGTGACCGCCCCCCTCGGCCAAGCGTGAGTGTGCCAGCATGGTGAGTAGCGCTCCTACACAAATAACATTTGAGCTACTTCTGCTGCGTTTTGCCAGGGTGTCAGGTTAAGCACCTCGACACTGTGCCGTGGTGTTTGGATACTGAAGAAGGCTTCATTCACACAGACGTTGTGGGGCACCGCTTTGGGAACATAAGTCACTGGTGCGGCGTAAGCAGCGAGTTCTCCCAACTCTGCTGTTGCACAAAGGCTTCCGAACAAGGCGGAAGGACAATTTTACATCTTTTCTGTGTTGACTGATTTGGCCTCCCAGGAGCAGCTGGATTTGTTCCCACCCCCCGCAGCCCCCTGCACCCCTCGGGGAGCGCTCGGCCCAGTTGCAGTGACGGCCCAGCGGCCGCTCCTGCAGCAGCGACAGCGCCGGGCGGCCATGGGGAACTGCCGACAATTTCCAGTTTTGTGCATGTGCCAGTTTTAAAGTCTAACGGTTCAGTTACGCGGCGCGGTCGTGTCGCTGCTTTACGAGCAGCTGCAGTGGTTCCCCGCCGCGTTCTCCACAGCAGCGGCAGGAGCCCCAACAGCCGGCTGCCTGCAGCCCCCACGGATCGAAAGGGAGCGCGGCGCTGCCTGGAAACTGCCTTCGCTGCCTCCCTGGTTGTAGTTTTAGAGGAACTAAACCTTCGCCAGCAGCGCTGTCAGGAGAGGCGTAGCAGGTAGGCAGCCGCGCTGCCTGTGTGCCGATACTCAGTGACATAGGCCTGCGGTGCCGCCAGCGCCTCACACCATCGCCGTCTATTTTTGTGTAAAGTTCATTTTTCACAACTGACGCAGCTTGAAATACACAGAACCCATGTTCAGGAGCGGTCGCTCAGGGAACTACGCAGACAGGGCCGAATTCAACCCCTGGTATATTTGTGACCTCAGCTCTGTTTTCTAGTATTAAAATTCTGGTTTGAATTAAATTAGCCCAAATCGCGTGTGCACGTGCGCAGGGGTGAGATTACAAACACGGAGCTGGAAGGTGCCTTTCATTTAGCTCACAGAAAAAGATGAGACATTACAAGTAGTGTAGGACGTAATAATGATACGAAGTGTGTGTGTACGACCAGTTTTTCTAGGCCGTGGTGCCCTTTTGTGCGAAATTACCGCTTGCTGCTAATTAGAAAAATCATACTGTAGGGAAAAAAAAAAAAAGAGACTGTATTTTTCCTTTTTGCATGTTACTGAGCTGAAAGATAGCAACGCTGCTTGTCCTGTTTCACGTAGGCCCCACAATGTTGATGCCGGGATGGCTTTTTCCTGAAAGGAAACCAGCTCCCTGAGCGAGCAGACTGCGCGGCCTGTTGTAGTTGGCCTCCCTCCCGAACGCTCTAAAGCATGCATTTGGGCCGCTTTCCACGGGTATTTAGAGAGGGATGTTTTTCAGATGTGTTAAACTAATCATTCTTGATGTGTTCTCATGGAATCTCCCACACCCCAAAAATAGCCGTTTACTTTAACAATGCACATGCATGTCACGCCTGCTTTGTTTTTCAAACCATTTAGGCAGCGCTAATACGAGAGCAACTTTGTATCTCGTTATTTTTAGGGATGCTTTTTTCATTTTGGAGACCCTACTGCAGTCAGAGTTGAAATTCCTCCGCGGGCTCTTGCCTGGTTCACCAGCCTTCCTCAAAATGGGCTAATTAGAACACTTGTTTTTAAGGATTAACCGTCTCCAGTCAGATGAACGAACGATCACCTGTGGCCGCACTGCTCACCCAACGCGGCAGACCGTGGCTGTCCCCATTTGAAGTGCGGTGCCACGGGCCATCAAACGCCGCACCAGCAGCGGGCTGTTTCTGCTTCCAGCTCGTGAGGCAGAGGAAACCGTTTCCGCTCTTACCGAGCACTAGAGAAGCGTATGGACACACCTGTGATTTAAGAGCACTTTATTGTTCTTTAAGGCTACTTTTAAGTACAAAAAAAAAAAAAGATGGCCTGCCAAACCTTTTTTTTTTCCAGGTGAAACAAGGCCACAAAAGAATGGTATATTACAGATTTACAAACACAGAGAGACTCTTTCAAACGGAACTGTAGATAACCCGGCTCTGTGAAGACACTGCACCACCCCTCGTGATGGTGAGTTCAGTTTAGTTTCCTTCCGCCTCCCCCCAACCCTTTGGCTTCCGTTGACATTATTGTGTCTAATATATGTTTTACTGGACATAGCACATTAAATCTTTATTGCCCTCAAATCCATTTACCTATCTCAGATAAGTAAACGTAACCTTGTAAAACAGCTATTATTGAAAATATTAGCTTTAAAAACATTATCTTATTTGTGTTTACAAAGAAATACAGGAGTCACATTTTCCACAGAGTCCATCTACAGTATTAGTATTTTACTGTTATAATGCTCAGTAGCCCGTAGCAATAACAAACTAGTGGCTATTAATGCTAATGCAGTGTTCTCATAGAATAACTGTGTTCCTGCACTTTTACTGTATTACAGACAAATCTACAACAAAAAAAAGATCAACTTTTTTCTCCAAACAAAAAAAATGAATGATTACAATAAAGGAAAGGGAAAAATTAAATAGCTACATATCATTAACAAATTAATTGTTCCTCAAAAAATACCTACAAATTTCTCTGTACATTCTTTACGCACAGCGTAACGATGGTCTTAAAGTTACCTATATAAAAAAGTGTTCTTTTAACAATCTTCCTACAGAGAGTAGGGTACTGAATGCCAAAGCAAGTAAGCGTTGACTACCCAGTAAGATGGTAGTGAAATGTGTAAAAACTGGGGGCTTAGGTGTTTTTTTTTTTATTTTTTTAAAGAAAATTGAGCAGCCACCTTCTCAACAAGAGTAAGAGCCAATCTCCCGATCTCTTTCTACCCTGCACCTTTTCCAAATTAAATAGCTTAACTTTTTAAAAAAAAAAAAAACAAACATAAAATAAAGCCACCATGGACCCAATACTGTAACACAGTCCATAATACATCACGTGTAGGTCATCGTCCAACTAGTTCTAACTTTCTACACTGAACCGATCATTTCAGGTAACCCAGTATAAAAAAAAAGCCCTAGTTGCAACTGTACTGGGAAGATGGAATGTATGGGGGAGAGCAGTTACACTTAACAAGAAGAAGAGAAGCTCTTAGTACTAGCACAGCTGTGGTTTTACGCCTGCCTCTACTGCCTAATTTCTAGTTAGTAGCTATTAATATAGCAAATGATAATAAATGCGGTAATACCTGTATAAAGTTTTCTAATGGAGGAATGTATGCTGCAACTTGGCATAGGCTTATGAATAAGCTTAAAAAAATTAAAGATCATTTTTCACAAACTGTAACAATCTGTTGTCCAGCCAAGATACGTAACGGTAGCAGTTTCTGCAGCTAGTTAAAGGTGGATTACACAGACTTAGTGTTAGGAAGCAAATTCCTGCTGAGCAGACAGTGCTGCAGACAGAAACAATTACTCAGTCATGCGCAAAGCTATAGCATCCTGTACCACGCATCGTGTATCTCTAAACTGCGTCATTTGAGGCCTGTCCTGAGGCTGTCCTCGTTTGCTGGCTGCTACTAAAGTGAATATCAAATACAAATATCATAGAGTACAACTGTACCAGCAGTAAGTATATCTAGGATTGTTACTGACAAAAATAAACTAATTCTGAAGAAAAGCTAATAAGTATTATGATTCTTACTGTCTATACATTAATAGATACCAGCTATTTTTCATAAAACATGCATCGTTAAGCACTATTGAACCCTCCAACCTCAGCTCTATTCTAACAAACTGCAGTGTTTAGGAAAAAATGCCCGTGTTCTGTAAATTATGCAGTCCAGTTGCAAGCACTAAGCACCTGAAATCTAAAGAGAGAAAGACCTATAACCTGTATGAGACTTCCCCTTCCGAAGCTGTTTTGCTTTAAGAAAAATCAAACTGATAGAAATGTCATCCTTAAACCCTTTTTTCAGCAGTTTGCCCTCAAAATGTTAGCATCTTCCAGAAAGTTGCTATGCAACTTCAGTCCTCCTCCAATAGTGCAAATCATACATGACAGTTCTTTTCAAGTATATACATACAAAATTACTTCACAGAGAAAAAAAAAAAAAAAAAGGCAATGTAAGCAAACCAGACAAATTCTAGTCTCAAGAAGCTAATAAAAGCAAAAAGCATTTGGGTCAACCAACTAAGTGTAATGGCTTGTGTGGATTAGCGTGCATTATTTTTTTTAAGGGGCAGCAGATTTGCATCAGAGGTTTCTTTGGTAATTGAGGCAGGAAAAAAAAGGATGCTACATCGTATGAATCTTTATGAAATAGTTCCTGCTATCATCTTTAAGGGCACCCTTTTACAAATAAAAAAGTGAGTACACAAAAACATGTGTTGAAAACTAATCTCCCCTCCCCCGACACTATTTTAAGCACTGTTCAAAGCTCAGTCAAACCATGCAAATTCACAAACGTCACGGTCTTCTCTTCATGAGACTACAGAGGGCGAGTGATTATGATTGACCATGTGAGAGGAAGGGGAAGACTGGCCCCGCCGTGAGGCAGACTCAGGACTGCTGGAGACTCCGTCCTTCGCAGCTTTAATCTGAAGCCACGTATCCCCAAGTGCTTTGGCGAAGTGGTCGTCGACTGATCCCGTGATGGACACAGAGTTTGCCACTGGCTCAGGCTCTTTGTAGTTCTTGCCAAGGCTCCGGCGGAAGTGCTCTTCCACCACCGGGTCACAGGCAGTGGTAGCTGGATGGGGAAAGGAGGCAGAAGAGGCGTTATTTCAGTGGAGAATCCTGGCACCCAGTACTGGATTCAGAACCTGCATTTTCTCCCCTTTTCCTATCATCTCAGCATAAAGCAAGACTGCTCCACATCATTATAGAACAGCTAGTGAATGGAGCGGGGAAGAAGATGGAAGGAGTTAAAATGAAAAGAGAAGTAATGAATGGCATTAAACATTTTTGCATCTCTGTGACCTGCACCAGGTAAGCATTTTTTATATAATTATAGTTCTCCCTCGGGCTAGTAACAGCTACACCTCTGATTCTATGGAAACCCTCTCCCAAAACAATCACACAGAACTTGTATTTAGACTTTAACAGAATTAAAGATGGAAACGGTTCTTTACAATCGGCTCTCAAGCCTGCTGATACCAGTCAGATGTGAGGAGACCCCATTCTAAATTACAGCATGCCAAAAGCTGATCTCAGGGTCTCATCTTACTTGACATACTGGTGCTAGAAGCCAGTCAGAAAACTAAATGAATCACCGCCTCTGCATTAGGTACTACAAGCATTAAAATGGTGCGATACTGTTAGAAGAGGAACAAGGAACCTTAAAAGACAGATTTTGAATGACAATAGTGGTAATTCCTCAAACTAAATATGAGAGAGTTGCAGTTTTACAATTTAGAAATGCTATCTATGTGTCCGAATGAGATTTATCTTTCAAAAATACTTAAAACTGTCAGGATCTGTGCCATTGTCCTTCATGCTGTAGAAAGGCTTCATTTGATGCGAAAATAAACATGTCACGCACAAAGACCTCTTCAAGTGACAAGAGACAAGTATTTTCTGAGAACCTTTACCACTATTCCAAAGCCCGTGTCAATACAGCTGGGGTCTCAAGGAAGAAGTTCTCCTTAGACAAGTAACAGCAGTTTTCCAGAAAACTTCCAACATCTTGGATCTTTAACTACTGACTTCTCTAAAAGTGTAACATATCCTCCAGGGTCTCACTTCAGCTTCCAATTCCAGTTTTCAACAAGATGTTGATCTTTTAAAAAAACTACATAATCATCATCTTACTATGGACTTTTAGGTTCCTACCTACATCATACTGGTATTGTTATATTGACACATTCTGGTTGATGAAGCCTCACTGCCAGGAATGTTTGGAAATGCTGCGTGTTAAATCTCTGCATCAGCAGGTATGTGGTTTGAAATGAAAGGGACGTGTTTTCCCTTAGTCACACAGTGAGAGAAAGTGCAGAGAAACACCCCAAGGTTCCCCAGCAAGTACTGCATGAAAAGATTTCATGAAAAGTACTGATTGCACAGAAGGTAGAAAGCTAAAGCTCGCTGCCTGGGTTGCTATAGCAACTGCCCTCCAAAGCTTTTTGTGTTATCCATGCAGAGAAAGGTGGAGGGTATGTGCTTTAGAAGAGTATTTGTATGCGCAGGAAAAGATTTTTGTGACTGCAGCTGAATCATAAAAGTCTACTGACTACTGAAAGACTGGGGAAACTACAGCTCCTAAAATAAGAGCATGGCTGGATCCGCTGGCCCTGTCTGCTGTTTGTCAGTTAGACTAAAATAAACATAATGACTTATTTGTCTGTGTGGGGTGTTTGCTTTTTTAAAGAAGCTTTTCAAAACAAGAACAACGAACAGCTCACTCTCCTTCTGATTTTGAATTGGTACTTTCTACCGGGGGTTGGGAGTGATGGTTAGAAAGAGTGCAGAGGGGATCTGTGCTAGCCTGTCTCTGGGTAGAGCGGATACAGAGAGGTGTCCATTGTTTCACCTCCTTTTATTCCTGTTAATACACCAGTGCCTACACAGCTAAGGTTAGTGAGATGGTTTTGTTCTCCTCAAATTCTAATCAGGCAGTTAAGAGGGCGAAAATGTAACTTACTGCTAGAGGGTCTTCTGTAGGCAGGCATTGCTGAACTGCAGCCACTGTGAGCAATGGGACAATGCGAGAGGTTACAGTTCCGGTTGTTCGCAGAAGCACATGTGATTACGGATGGACGGTTCTAATATGGAAGAAAAAAAGAAAACTGTCACTCACTAAGGCAATTAGCCAAAGCCATATTAGCAGCAGTTCATTGCGTAATCACTTGAGATGTACAAACACTGAACTGAATCCCAGCAGTGAAATAACCCACAAACTGTCCAATTCAATAAAGCATATTAAACCCCCAAATATTCAGCTATTATTTCTCTGTCTGATTAAAAAAACCCACGTTGCATTTCCATAATGGTTCTTAGTTATTTAAGTGGCAAGCAGCCATACAGAAAAAGGGCAGGATAAAAGCAAATCATTAAAAGCATTAATGTGATTTTACAGTGACTGTTTCAACTTCACAGGCAATACATATGCGGAACTAAATGTCAACACATTAAATACTTGTTTCATTCTATGCCCACGTATCCTCCTGACTCCAGCACTCACAAGGGCTTTAAAAATTTTACAGGTATTTGTCGTCTTAGTGTTAACCCAATTTTAATGGCATCATTTTTCATTCACAAATTAAGCTTTCCTGGCCTGACTAATTTTGTATTCTGTACTTCAGCCACAAAACAGTAAGCCCGTAAGATGTAAAATTTGAGCCAGTCTTGACCGCAAGTACTTTCCTGTTGTAATTAATCTGCCTTTCTAGCACTACTTGATACACATCATCCTTTTTCATTCTCAACACATGCAAATTTCCCAGAATGTCTATTCACATAATCTTAATTCCACAAAATATACTTTGTACTAAGTATAAACATAAAATACTCTTCTTAAAGTTGTTTACTATGTAAATGTTACATTGAAACAACGCCTTAGGAAACTGAATGTCCCAGCTTCTCCAGGTGGCTGAAGGGAAATAACATGGGTATTGGAGTATTTTTGCGTTCCATCTTTGGTATGTTTTATGATGCAAGGAGTCCATTTTGCTATACTCAATGCAAGTTAATGGTTAAGTGTCCAAAAGATTAACATAACTGAAGTAATTAACAGAGTTTTAATTTCTTGTCCATTTTACAAATCTGTGCAGCGAACCCACAAAAATCACTATACAGAGTCAACAAGGAAGGAAACGGTTTTCATTATTTAGTGGTACTTTAGACAGAGTAAGAGCAAGACCGAAGAGCTTTCAAAGGGAGGTTTAACACTATTTGTCTAGACACAACGGGAATCATCCTATTTACATCTTTCTTTCTTTTTTTACTTTGCTGTCACAGTGCAGTAAAGAAAAAAAAGTTAATTATTTGATTTTTCTGTAAGCAGGTCACATGTGGAAGTATTTATTTTCTTTTTCATAGGGGCCAAGATTTTGTGCATCTACGAAGCGGTTTTTGAGGTGTGTATATATGCTTATGTCTTAAGAAGAGTATTTTAGACATGCAAGAGGTGGGAAGCAGAGAGAGAGAGAGGTAAAAGCTTGTCTCAAGAATGCATGTACCAACATCACAAAGGATCTGAGAGGCAGGATAAGGCATCTTACAGAACCCCCTGCTATGGTTCTGTGTGTACAGGTGCACTGAGCAGATTATACATATTTTCACGAAAATATTGAGATAAGCTGAGAATTTAGTAACAGCGACTACAGCAGCTGAATAACCCTATGCTGCCAAAATAACAAGGTATTTTTTCCCCACCTCTTTATTAGAAACAGAGTAAGATGAAATCCCATTCAACATGTTAAGGGTGAAAAAAGAAGAAAACCAAACCAACAACTCATCAAACTAGGGTTTCTTACTTTCAATATGCTTTTTCCTTTGTATGATTTCTACTCAGTGCTCTTAGCAAGGTCTTACCTCAACATCCTATTTTCCCAAGAAAACAGATTGTAATCTAGCTCAAAATGTCAGAGATAACAAAAGAGAAAGGAATCTGGTAATGGGCAACAGGAATCAGCCCAAGTCAAACACACCAAAATAGACGAGTGTCAGTGGTGTTAGCTGCTAAGCTGAGACGCAGCAGTAATACTATCAAAGGGCAGCAGTGTCGTCAGTGGAAGCCTGTCCCTTCCTCCTCTGTCATCACTGAACACCGAGAGCAAAGAGGAGCCGTTCTGCACAGAACAATAACTCTGCAATCTGCGTGCCAAATGATGCAAGGTATCAGCAACTAGAGTAAAAGCTAGGCGTTTTGGCATAGCAAAATGTAAAAGACTAACGTACATAGCCAACCACCGTGAAAATCTACACAGCAGATGTAAAGTATACGGCTCCGGTGAAAAGCAGCTTTCATAAATTGCGTATGAAAAATCCCAACCTCTGAAAGATCATCCACTTAAAGTGTTTACCCTTTGTAGGGCACCACAGTAGGGGAAGGAAGGAAGGAAGGAAGGAAGGGCAAGCTTGGGTACATGGGGCAGTTTAATTTCTCAACACTGCAGCTCATCACAAGTCAATTATCTTCCTTTGTCTCTCCACTTGCGAGAGGGATAAAAGTGAGCCTGACACATAAGAAAAAGGTTATTGTATAAACTGCATGGAGATGGCTCATCTTCCGCAGTTCTAAAGGAAAACAACTAAAAGGACAACAAGCCAAAACCAAACCAAACCAAACACCAACCCCCACTCCAGCATATGGAAATAAACTATAAAATAATAAAAAATCATTACTTCGCTTTAGGAAAAGTCATTATGAAACAGTGATACAACATTGCTCTGAACAACACAATGGATGCTTTTGGCTGGCTAAAACAACTAAGGTCGTTCCAGCTCCTTTCACCTGGAAAACTCAGTGCAAAATTCTCCTTTATGCCCTTTCCGTCCTGCACCTCTTCTTCAGCAGTCCTGGAGGAGAGAGCCAGGACAGAAGGGAGGGAAGCACGCGCTGATGGCCAAGAGGAGCACAGATGAATACCCTCTTTACCTGTGAACCGCATCAGTTATTGCCTAGCAGGTGCTGGGACCTCGCTCAACCACACAGCAACTCAGACTTTGCATTCTCAATTAAAACACATGCATTCACAAGCTTAGTAGAGCATCAGAAAAAGCACGAAGGCTAAAAGATCTGTGACAGATACATTTAAACATTGGCAATTTATTCATATTAAACACAATGAGCTGTGACATTCATTGTGCATTTTTAAAATACATTTTGCCTGAAGAATAGTTATCGCCTACCTATTGTAACTCAAAATATGTTCTGCTTACATCTGGGAAGTCCTCATTGTGTCTACAGGAAGGATTCCTAAAACCACCCAGAGTTTCTTGTCAACCTAGATGCCAGTACCTGTTGCCGTTCCACAGAAGTCAGTGTAGGTGTGATGCCAACTGTTCGGGTTGCATCCATGCTGTTTTTGGTCAGTGCTAGAGGTTGATCCATGGTCAAGCTTGGGATTGAGGCATACATGTGATTGGCGTGAAGGCTCATTGTTGGGGCAGCAGCCCTCTCTATTGGGCTGCGACTCCTCTCTCTGTGCTCCTTCCGATAATCGCCATTGGCAGTCTTGTTTCTAATACATGAAACAGAAAAAAGTCAAAGGACTTACTATTGTTACAAGCTATAATCAGATATGCAACATTAAATCCCGTTAGGAAACATGAGGCAATGCATTTTGCTTGGTTGTGAGGAGGGCTATAGAATCCCGCGGTGCAGCATCCCTGGTCTATCCAGTCACCTTGCCTCAAAGATAAGCCAAAGATTTACATTTGCAAGCTATGGCAACCAACATTTGTTTTCAGCCTAGAATTTCTTCAGATACTTATCTAAATGCAGCAAGTAAAGTAACTACTGATCATGTTTTGTTTAGATCAGACACCTCCTCATTTAACATACTATTAATCCCACTCTGTCTCCTAACACTGCAAGATTCTCTAAGCATTGCTGAAGCCCAAGAAAAGTTTATTTTACTCAAAAGACATGGGTTGTTATCAGCCAAATGCAGCAAGTCACAGCAGGAAGCAAAATTTTCAGATCAGAAAATGAAGGAAAAGCAAACTACGCTGCACTTATCTCAGAATCATTTAATTACAGCTGTTCTTTAAAAGAATAATTTCAAACTACTACTGAACAGTAAATCTCAGTAGATGTACTCACATAATTAGACTATCATTCACTGCAATTAAAATAATACTGATTCTGTACTTAAGTATGAGATATTTCAGTTTCCATATAGCAGCAGAATCGTCATTAAAGGCAAACCAGTGAATCAAAGGACAGGTACTTCATTCATATTGGTGAAGGCAGTCATTCCTAACCATTACCCAGGTAAGCATGGGTATGGTTGGCAGCCTGGAACATACCAGTATGGTAAGAGTTAACACGCTGCCATCCGTAGTGCCTCAGTGTGAAGCAGCAAGCTCAGTCTATCTTTCACATAAGAGCGAGCTGAGGAAAAAGCTGGTTCTATGGAAAGTACATTTTGTCTTCAGAAGACTCGAAGTAATAGTGAAGTGTCCTATATGTCCTGTGTACGAGTGGGTAAAATCCATTTACGAGGTGTTTTTCTCCCACTTTTTAAAGCATATCATAGCTAATTGATATGCAGGAGCCATCTTTAGAAATGTTCTGATGAATATTAGGCAGAGATAGAAAAGGAATAGAAAAATGTTTTCCGTAATACTAGAAATTAAGATGTACAAAGTGTGCAATGTTGAAATAAGTTACAACTCCAAGAAGCTACTGCCTACTTCAATGTCTGAGAAAGTCTCTCAAAAAGGAATGCTAACAGCTGCGGAGAAAAAATAAGCCCTGCCAACAGGGGAAAATAAGGAACCCCAAAGCTTATCAACAAAAACACTATAGAAAAACCTTCTAGATTTATATAAATGAAATAATTACTTAGAGTTATCTAATGGTTACTTGTTGGTTTTATGTTAGTTAAAAACAGACAATAATATTACTCTGTCTTGAAGCTGATTTCTCCATATCATCTAAAATCAAAGCAGCACTGGTGTTCACATTCACTCTCCGACACCACGGCACTACCTCCCTCTGTTCACACACACACGCTGGTGCATCATTTCGGGTTGGCCCCGCGCCCCTGACCTGGCGTGGGCACGCAGCCATGCCGGCAGCCCCCGGCAGAACCTGAAGCTCCCATACCAGGCACAGGGATGCTCTGCCATAACCCTGCCCTGGGAGTCAGGGCTGGGCCCTGTGTTGCACAGGATTTGTTTAAGTACCTTTTCAGACCATGTAAGCTTTTGACGGCATCCTGTGGCAATGGATTCCACAGTTTAAACTACATGGTTTGTTAAGTACCTTTTCTTCACGAGCTCCTTTTGTTTCTTTTTCACCTAAAATCTAATGGTGTAGTCTGTTATTGCCCTAGTTCTTGTATTAGGAGAGAGAGAAAGCCATCGCTCCCTGCTTACCATCTTCATGACACTCCTGAGTTCATCTCTGTTCAACAACCTTTTTTCTCCAGGGTACTACTTTTTTCAAATAAAAACTGTTCCGTAAGTTTGTCATCCTTGTGGCCCCTTCTCATGCAAGAGCTAGAAAAGCTATAATCTTTCTTGAAATGAGGGAGCAGACCGCTGCTGTGTGCAGGTTAGGACCTGTGCTAAACTCATCACAAGTCTTCAGTGCTACTCTTCAGCCTGCTCCAGAGTCACTTGGTTGTTTAAGTTCTAAATCTGCTATTGAATCAAAACTCAACTCATTTATCACACTACAAGTTAGGGTTAATATGGTACCAGGCAACCAGTGACTTGAGAACCTCGGGACACAGCTTATTCTCTGTGCCAAATTCCCTTGACATGCTTGGGAAGGAACAGCCAACAGGGTAACAATACAATTTGTAACTGTTCAGATCCGCCCCCCTGCTCTGCCCCCCCCCTCATTGCTTCTGCCTTTTAACTAATTACAAATTAGTAGTTGCAGATTAGCAGAATCGACCATAAAATCTAACCTTTAAGGTTTCACATCTGGTCCTCAAGATGTTCTCTGAAAATCATGCGTTTCTTGAATACTTCTTTGCAGGCCAGATTTAGACACAATAAAGCAGCACTCAAACCACCAGGAAACACATTCTCACAGTGCTACATTTCGATCTTTTGCCAGCTTTGGTACCATTTCAATTCACAAGCTGACTTTGCAGTATCAGCATTCAGAAGAGAGAAGTTTAGAATTGCATTGCTCTGAGCTAATGATTGATGCAAATGTGTGACTTAATGGCAGCACAACAGACTCTATATTTAAAGTACAGTAGCCTCATCTTGAATTACAGTACTGAAACAGCTACTGAACACAACAAACTAATCCTTCACCACCCCTTAGGAAGCAAGCATGGAACTTCATAAATAGTACGCCTTTGCAGACTGTTTTTGTACCTGGACAACAGCCATTAGATAGCCTGGGAAATAATAACATGAAAAGATATTGCTAAAAACCATTGTTCAAGTGATAACGGCAATGCTGTGTTGAGATGGCTCATTCTTCCTGCTGCAATGCAGTATCTTTGGTGGCTGCAATCCAGAATCTTAGTTTTCAACTAAGTATTATCTGGTCTACTACAATTTAAATAACCATTTGGAGGCTGCAACATCACGTACAGCTCCAGTAGATTCCTACTTTTTGCTGCCTCAAAGAAAGGAAAAAACCCTGTTCAGAATTATTATATTTTGTTTTAATAAACACAAGCTGATTTTCAAAGGAAAAACTTTGTTTCCTCCACCAAAAATACCTGTAAAATTAAACAAAAAAATGTAGCTACACCAGTTGCTTGAGGTTTTTTTCTTAGAACTAAGTGCTGCATTTATGGGGGGAGGGAGGGAAGCGGGGCTCTCAAGCGAGCAGTGATGAACAAACCTACTGAAATTCCCAAGAAAAAAAAATTTCCATTTTACGTAACAGCATCTACTTCACTCATCCTCACTTTACACAAAAAGTCACAGCCCTAAATATTGGTGAACTGGTAGTTTTGTTGGGGGAAAAAAAAAAAAAAAGAAAAAAAGAACTTTTCTACAAAGATTTTTGGAAGAAGGAACCAATAAACTGAGAAATGGGATAAGTCTGAAGCCAGGAAGCACAGCACAGTAGGCAGACCTTCCTTAAAGGTACCTAAAATTATTGAGTTATCTCAGTAATCTCAGCAGACCACACCCTCGCCCTTTCTGTAGGCAAATAATTCCCTCTTCCTAAATTAGAACAACTCCTCTTCCGGGCAGGGAACAGTTTATACTCCACTCCTCAAAAATCCTCTCCTGAATTCATCTACCTTCAACTCCATGGTCTTAGCAAAAAATGAAAAATACCTGAAGCTTCTACTTCCACATCAGATATTATTTTTTCTGAGCCCAGATGAAAATTTTACAGCACCGTGCAGAATAGTAACATGATAGCTCTGCCCTTGCAAAAATAAACCAGCACTTCTGAGTCCCTCCTATTTAAATATAAATAGCAAATCCTACAGACATCTGACTCCACTTGTAAAACAATTGTACATAAAATTATTTATAGAGTATTCATCAATTTCATATCATGAAATAATTTTAGTTTAAAAAGTAACTTTAAAAATAATTTTCTATTAGAAACTGAAAGTTTGTTACAATTTTTTAAACTTATTATTATTGAGAGAAGTCATTCTTGCTTTGGTATTAGATGCTTTCTCTGAAAGGGCAATCAAAATTCCATGTCTTTGAAGATAATTTTATTTCACTAAAGTGAATTAGCCTAAAAATTCCACATGCACTGAACAGGTACAGAGATGCATCTCTTAGTTCAAACATAAGGGCAGAAAATTACAAAGAAGGATTTCTGACCATATTTGAAAAATAATTTAAAAATATATACTACAAATAAATCCATCTGTCCAAACAGCTTTACCATCCTCTGGCTCCACTTTGTCTTAGAAATCAGCATATGTAACTCTGGACTCCATCTTCAGTGGTGAATATGCCAGCGCATCTCCACTGGCTTAAAAAATAGCTACCAATTAATATCGGTGAGAACCTGAGCAAACATCAGGCAGTGGGACGCTATTACATCAGCCATACCCACCACCCTTTACTCCCCCCCTTTAACAGAGGTATTCAAGCTACTTGCAAGTTTGTTTTACCAAAATTATACATGATTCCAACCTGAAATTCATTTCTCCAACGCTTGAAAAACAGACATTGTTTTCCATGTTTCTCCCCAGTGAATCATAACTGAGGCTCCAGCACTTACCAAGCATCATGTGCTCAGATGGATGTCATACCAAAACCACACACATCCTGACTGTTAGCTGAAAGTCTGCTTCAGTTTGGTTCTAAAAAATGTTTGTTAATTGAAAGCACTGTTTCAGTCCTCCTCAGGAACCAGTTCAAAGGTAGCTAAAATGCATTGTTCTTTAATATTTTTTTTTTTTGGTCGTACACCCTTTAAATGCGGCTGTTCTGTTCCCTGGCACAGAGTGGCGGTAATTCACACTCATCCTACAGGAACAGACTAACGCTGGCAGCTGCTTAAGAAAAAGGGAAAAAAAGAGGCCCACCGAAGGGGACAGTTTTGCTTGCACTCACTTCCAGCCTGCAGATCGGAACAGATGCCAAAAGTATTACTGTACCTCCCAGTGAAGAAATCACAGACGTTTCACACTCCCTTTGGCAGAAAGAGAGCTCTAACTCGAAATGGTTGTACTGTAGGAGTGTGTTTCACTTGCAGAACTTACAGTATTTTTAAATTATCAGGTAAGATGTTTTCTTTATACAAACACAATGCACAATATTGCTTAAGAGTAAACTTTGATTTGTGTAACCTAATTCAGATATGATTTTAGTATTTTCAGCATCTTTAAAATTAGTTTTCTAACATCTTTTACTGTATTTATTCACAAACTCTTAAGTCTGAAAGAGGACAGCTGCTTTTGTTAAAGACTACTTAAGGATTTATAATCCATTGATATGAAGTATCTTCCCCACATGACGGGGATCATTTCCTGCAAAAGTACCTACTTGCATACATTAATTTTGTTACTGTTAAGTGGGAAAACAAGAATTTAAGGTGACGTTTCAAAAACACAGTGATATATATCCAGAGGGAAAAATCCTACATTTCACTTACTCAGAATTTTGTAAGCAATCCAAATTCACTAAAAAAAACCAAACAAAACCTGAAAGTATTTGCAGTTTGCTCTTTGAGTGTCAGCCAATTATCTAAAGTATTCATAACATGAAAAAATACTCCAAACAGCCCAATACATTCTTCAAACCACATCTACTTTGAACGGCTGCCACCTAAATACATAATCCTTTTTCATCCCATTTTACTAGCTTTATGCTTCCCTGTTTCTTTGAGTAGCCTTTTCCTTTTATGGCATAGTACTCTATCTCAAAAAGCTTTCAAGTAAGCAACTTGCAAGAGATTACTGTTTTTGCAAGAATCCACAGAATCTGGACATCTGATACGGTTTCCTGAGAAAGATAAAGAATGCCACCCCCTTTCTGTCACTGCTGTTATTTAAACATTATTTGTACAGTATATTTACCCCACAGGACACTTTTTGGACAAACTAAAGATCATGTTCAGACCAATGCACAGATAAAACTGACGACTGATCTCCCATTAACGTCTTTCTCGAAGCAGCACTACAGCAGCTCTGCCTCCTGCTATGGTTCTGGAGGGCTCCAGAACCATAGCACTTTGCTGGCCAGCTGGCTAGAAAGCGGTTCTTTAACCCAGGGCTGTAGCTGGCAAATCTGCCATTTCTTCCCCCATTCAAGTGTGGCTAACAAGGACAGAAGCAGGTGGCCAAGTCTTCACTTTCTGCCTCAGGCTAGAAACAACTCAGCAAAGGCACCCAGGATTTTAAGCACTGCCTCAAAGCTTCTCCAACCACCGATAATTAAACTTAACTCTTCTCAGAAAAGAGCTTTTGTTCTTTTTAATTTTTCAATCTGAGCATCAGGCCCAGTTTGGAGAACTGAGCATCATATTTATACAAGTTCTTCCAGAGCCAGAAGTACACGTGCACCAACTGTACCTGTTCTCCCCTGCTCTCTCCACTCCTCTCCAATCAGAATTCTGCACTTCCTTCCCTTAAAACATTTCAATTAATGAATTTTTTTTTTTCAGTTTAATACTACAGCCAATGGAAAGACCTTTGAGATGGGAAGTCAAAATAAAACCATTGAAAACATACTAACAAGAAATAGGATAATCTTACATATAAACAAACATAGGTCACGCTTTCTACATTTATCCTCACCAAAATAAGATTTGCAGAGATTAAATCTTGGACGAGATAGGTACTTGCAAATGTGATCAACCAGGAGAACAGACTTCACCATAAAAGAAATAAATTCCTAATAAGCTGTGAAATGCATAAAGGAGTGTCCCATTACTGACCGCCTGCACCAAGCAAAAATATTCAGATACAGAAGAGCTTCCCTTCCTGAAGGCTTAATATTCACAAGTATGAAAGAATGCAAGAGAACCGCATGATGTAAGACCTTAGTCAAAAGCCAAACCCACAAAACTGAAATCTAAATCTAATGTACAGTAAAATCAATTAACACAATCTCAGATCCTACTTACATTTTCTCACAGGAATTTTTGTTTTATGTTTGGCCATCTCTTCTCCAACAGTCATAGGATTGTTTTGAAAGGTAGCACTGGTTGCTTTATAATCAATCATTCCATCCATAAGTAAAACTCTGGGATTTATTAAATGAAAAATTGTGTCACTGCTGGAACACATGCATAAACATACAATCCAGATATGACGACAAAGTTACCTTACCGCAATAAGTACAGACTGCAGGTTACCTGTAAAAATCAAAACCTGTAATTCAACTTTACAAAAAAAAAAAAAAAAAGAAAAAACAGAAATTACCCCAGAACCTCTGCTCACTAATTCCTCTGCGCTGCACTTCTGCTGCCCACTCACTCAACTCCAAACCTCCTACATTTAGGTTCTCATTTTGTGTGGTACACCTGATGGCTCATTTCAAAGTACCATAATTTTTTTTAAGAGGTTTTATGCGAGGCCATACCTGAGACGTAAACTACAAAATTTTAACATATAATAAATAGCTGGGAAAATTCTGAAATGGTAACTGATCTCAGTAATTCTGCTGAAGTAACTGCAAATATGAATTAGTTTGTTAGGAAAACTAAATAAATTTTTTAAAAAAATCACTAACGGCTCAAAAAGTGGATCTGGAATATTTTGGTATTACCACAATAACTAGTGTCTAGGTGTAACTGGACATTGCAGTAACTATAAAAGTTTCCTAAAACGCACTATAATTTCTGGAGCATAAACATAAGCCCATTTCATCTCTTCAAAGTTTTGTTTAACTATATCTAGGTGGAAACCAACAGCTGAGTACAACTCCCATCAGCTCTGACTGAGTTTTCAAGGATTGCAGACAAAAACTATTCATCCTCCTGCCAATCGCATTAGCCAAAGAGGAGAAACTTTTTGGTCCTCTGACCTGCAAGGCGGCGTCACTGGCTTCCCTGTTGTAACTACAGTCTAACAGCCCGTCAGAGGAACAGCATGTTTCTTGGAAAGGAGAAGGAGATGTAACCAAATCTTTAAGACTTATCTGGTTCAGACACCTCCCTGTAACCCTCTCTTCAAAGAATGACAGTAGCTCCAGTTGCCTTTGAAGATCCTGCACAACACACTAGAAAAATGCGTAAGTGAAGAACTACTTCTGCCAACTGTGAAGACCAAACGACAGAAGATGTGAACATTTCAGAAGCTGAAGAAGGCTCTGTAGAGGATGTGGTCTGTATTTAGAAGAGGCTGCTACTACAGTTACTGTACTTTTTATGGAAGATAGTTTCAGCAGAACTGCAAAACCCAGACATACCAATGCACACCTGAAACTCAATCCTATGGTTGCCAGTCAGGACCCAGAACTAAGGTTTTATTTCTAGCTCAGAAGTAAACTATACAGAAGTCAACATACCATCTGGGTGCTTGAAGGCACAATAACCTTACTCTGAGAAAGTCAAATGAAGCCGGTGAAATAGAGCGGAGCCTGCCAATGTTCACATCTGGAGAGTGAGTCAGGCTACTGCATATATTGGGATGAACAGAACATGGTCTAGAAAGGCAAGTCACTGCTGGAATGGAAACTAAAAGTATCCATGCATAAGTCTGAACTGTCTCATGTCCATAAGGCACTTTGAATTGTTTGAAGGGGAAAAACATCCAGAAAAGCAAATGATAAAAAATGAGGTTAAAGGGACACTCCAAACTTTCCCTAGAATTTCTAACGAGCGGGAAGGAAAATTTGACAGTATAAGGAAAGAGCGAAGAAACTTCCATGAAAACAGCTAGAAGGTCAGAGGGGTTATTGGAAAGATTCAGAGGTAGCTATAAAATGATTAATTTGTACCCACAACTGTAGTGCCCACCCAAACACCTCTGGCAGACATTTCCTCTTATGTTTTACCAATTCATGTGCTGGGTCACGTGCCGCTTTTATAATTCAGCCATATTAACATCCTTTTGAAGTCAAACTTGGCACATGCAACAAACCTTTTATACTGAGTCACTGGAAAATACTGTAAAAACTATTTATGATCATACAGAGAAAACTATGGGCCAATATCAGGAGAAAGCTTGCACATAAAATAGATGCAGCAGTGGGTCATGCCCTAGTGCAACAAGATTAGCCACATACATGTGTGCTCAATATTGCCAGGGTACATCAGTCTGTTCTGCAGGCTCTGGGAAAACTTGGTGGTGTTGAAACTCAGTGGTGAAACTGTGCAGAACTGTTAGAGGAAATAAAAAATGGCAGTTACATTTTCTTATAGTATTTTCTGGGTTGTTTTTTAAATATTTTATACTTTTTTATTTTGAAAAAATGCTTTCATTCATCATTCAATGACTGTCATGCAACTATTTTTGTAGAAGTGGGTACCAGCTTAAATCAGTCTATGAACCCCAAATTCTCAAAAGTTTATGGGTTTTTATTTAGTTCAATCACATAAAAGACTACATCAGGTAGAATCTTACAGTAGAGGAGATTAATCATTTTCTTCAAATAGATGATGTGGGACCTAAAAGATTTCAACAACATGAGAATGGCAGGTTTATTTAGTAAGAGCTTTAACGACACAAGCCAGTCTCTAAAAATAAGGTCACAGTGCTAGAATTATGTGTCAAATTGTCAGGAGATGGGATTATACGGTTTTCTTCTCCAAGTTCATCAGTTCTTATAAGAAAGAGGGAAAAGGGCCTGGATCATTAAAGTTTACAAATTATGGTCGCTATCCATCAGATACACAATGTAACATTAGTTGATGTGAAGCAGGAAAAGCTGAGAGAGTACAACAATTCACTTTCAGACAAATTTTAAAAATTCTAAAGAGACAGGCCTTAGACCTTTAGACTGAGAACAGTGTTCAAATAACTGGTTTTAAGAAATGAGATTTTTTTTTGTGGACTGTTTTATAAGAGGAGTAAACATTTCATTGAAAGTTTACTAAAACTGTTTGTAATTGCTAATAAAATCTGAATTACTGAAACCCCTAGATGTACTACAAATACAGTAACAGCTTCATTATATTTTGCACAACTACTCATACCAACATAGTAAAATAATTCCTTTGAAAAGCTGATAACCAAACCAACCACAGCAGAAGCAGTTAAGTGTGTTTGAAAGGGCACTTCTGCAGTTACGGTGCCCAGGTTAACCATCAAATTCCACAATCAACAGTATCCTCTCACAGAAACTTCTGGTTTAAGGGAGACTTTGGTTAGAAAAGCAAGTTGCAAGCAGAAATGTTTGGGGATTTTATTTCCCCCCTTTTTAAAAGTCTGATTTATGAACACTAAAAGTTACTGATTAAAAATGTGACAAAAAGATTTGGGAAGCCTTGTTCCTTATCATTCAGATAGCAAGAAGTTAGCCATGTCCATACAGCTCAAACAAAACAACTCTGGCAGACGAGGACTTTAAAGAGAGGACTTTGACAGCAACACAGGAATCGACCTTAACTTGACTGTACTGTGCAACTCCTCCATTATTTACAGTAACTGTACATCTGTGCCACATTAAAGACTACATGAAGCAGTAACTGGAGTGTAGCTGAGACTTCTCCCCAGATGTTTTGGGGAGTTTTTCTCATGGCTTACCAAACCCCTCCCACCCGGGTACCCTGCGCTCACCTCGGTGCCACCAAAGGGGCGACATCCAGCTCCCCTCACGGGCAGCCCCGCAGGTACCACCAGCCAACAAACAGGCTCTGCTTTCTATGTTCACATTCCGGGGTATTTTAGGAACAATATTTACATTGTGAATGAGAAATCTTGGAGAGCTGCTGAGCTGCAGAGTTTGTTTACAGCGTTCGCAGAGTTATGTAAGAAATTTAAAGGAGGCCTCGATTTCAGTCAGGCAATATGGCCACGGGTATCTAATTTAGTCAACATCCCGGCAACTACAAAGCACAGCGGATTCCAGCAACATTTTCCACTGGGGGAAGCGGTCAAATAACTGAGGTCAAAACCTTTCAGGCTTCAATGGCGGCAAAGCCCTTTTATTTCCCTTGTCAATTTTTCTTTCGGGATAAACCCTCAAAGAAAACCATACCCACCCCCTTCCCAGGCGCGGGGGCCGCCGTGCGAGGCCCGGTACTAACCTCGGGGTAAGCATGGCCGGGGCGGAGGAGGGCGGCCGCCTCCGCCTTCCCCCCCGGCCCGCCCGGGGCCTCACCAGCCCGGCCAGCGGCTGAGGCGCAGAGCGCGGCCCCGCCGCCTCGTCACGATAAGAGTCCCCCCGCCGCGCCGCCAGCCCCGGCCCCCCTCAGCGCCGCCATCTTCCCGCGGGGGGCCGGCCGGTGCTGCGGGGGGCTCCTCGGCGCCCGCCCCACGGCAATTTTTTGGGAATCGTCAGGAAGAAGCCCAACGCACGCTCGTCTCCCCTCCATTTCTTCACGCCCCCCTTCAGAGGAGAGAGGGGAGAAGGCTGGCTACCGGTCAGGGCGCTCGTTGGAAAGGTAAAGATGGCCACGGATGGTCAGAAACAGCCAGAGGAATACTTTTCCCCTTTCAACGCTACGAAATAACGCCATGGATTCAGAGTCGGCACTCGGCAATTTTACAGGAATGAGTTAAAGCCAGTTTGCGTGTTTTCGCAGCACGTTACAGCATGAGGGAAAATGAAAGGAGACTGTCCAGGCCAGCACTTCCAGTCTGGGGAAAGAAATTTACTTATTCAACTAGAAATTAATGTAACATTTTATTCCAAATCTTACCCTTACAGAGTCATTGTCTATAGCAACCGTGTCCATAACATTCTAATTCTCAAGAGCGCAACTTTCTAGCAAATGGTACATCTGTCAAACTGCAGGAAACATCTGGGAAAATGGTTAAATAAAAAGAAGTGAGATTAAACCTTTGTTTCCATATGGTTAGGATATACATCTAGAATATGTTTGTAAATGTTACTGGTTCTTTTCTTGCCTCTTGCTTAGCTATCAGACTTTTGGGTTGGTGCTGAATTTCACCCCGGTGTAGGGAGATGATAATTTAGGCAATGTAAAATTCCCCTTTAACGAAAATGAAGAGTGAATGAAATGACACAAACATGAGTAAAAAAAAGACACAAAAATGGGAGGGACTGGTGTCCTGTGGGCCTCCCCGTCACCTCCCGCCGCGATGCCCTGTGCCGGTGCTGGCACCGCTCCGCAGGGATGACACCGCTTCGTCCATCCTACGGAAGGTTTATGTTCCTTGACAAAAGAAGGAAAATGCAAGTGGAAAACGTTACCTCAAAGCAGAATTCTGGAGCTCGCTAACGAAACCTTTCTGTTTGCAAGTGGAGACACCTGAACTAACATTGCCTGATTTTTTCAAGTGCTTAAATGTATACCCAAAGTTTGACAGATCAGGACTTTCTGCGAAGGACTGATAAGCTATCAATCAATTTTTAGCCCTGAAACTGTTCGTAACAAGCATTTCACATGTGCTCGGCTACGCTCTCCTGAACCGAAAGGGACTTGAGTACTTTCTATCATTCCCCCTTGGATAAGAACTTCTGCAAAACCCAGTGTTAAATATTAACTCAGATACATTTGCTCTTTCGAGTCCCTCTCTGAAGGTTCAATTTAGTGCACATTTGTTGGAAACAATTTAAGAATCATTTTATGTAGTGCATGATCTCCATTAATAAATGAGAAAATATATCCGATTGATTTGGTCCATCATTCAAGCAATGAATACAAGAAAAGAAAAAAAAATTAGGAAAGGCATTTTGAAACCGGCTCTGTAATCCTTTGTCCACTGTAATCAACAAGAGCTACATGGTACCAGTTCCACTGGCAGTACAGAGGATTTCAGCTTCAACAGAACTGCTTTGAAAACACCAGGTTTATCCTAAAATACTTCAAAGGCATAATCGTGCCAAGAGAACTGAGTGAAGATGCCTGCAAGCAAATGAGAGACGTTTTGGGTGTTCCAAGTGGTGTGTGTTGGGGTTTTTTTTTCAATTCTAATTTGTCACAATAAAATGACAGTGTAAACATATTTCTTAATACCACATGAAATTTGGAACCAAAAAAGCAGTAGTTAGCAGCAAAGAACTTTTTCTGAAAACTCCCACGCTACCTCTGCAACCCAGTTCTAAATCTTTTCAAGCCCTGCTTGGAGCTGGAGCCAGCCTCCACCACAATGGGGACCTGATTTTCTGCAGAACGTTTCCACCCTGCATTCTCAGCTGGGGTAAGGGAACAGTATGGAAGAAGGTGACAGAGTCCTCCTCTAATAAGGAGCGTGAATACTTCCAATTTTACTCAAAATTTCTTGCTTCGAGCTACTACAAGCTTGAGGAGGACACAGCCGGCCCTGCTTCAGGCAGGAGGTTGGATGAAAGGACTTCCTCAAGCCTGTTCTAACCTGAATTGATGCTCTTCAAATCCAGGTAACTTTCAGGACAGCTTAAGACAGATTTTTTTAAAAGGATGCCAGGGTAATTTCTATTACAGTGTCATTAAAGCCAGCGAACTCCATTGGATATTCATGGTAAGAAAAACTTAGGATATACGGCAGATTCCAAACTCCACAAATCTAGTCTGGCTTTACCAGATTTGCCATGATTCTTCACTGTAAGAAAAGTGAAGACACAATCTAGAATTTGAAACAGGGTCTGTATGGTGATAACAAAAACTAAGTACCATTCTGTGCAATACACGTTAAGCTGCATTATTCATATGTAGTCCTTTCTTTTATTACAAGAAAAAGCCAAATAACATATTCACACAAATCAAGAGATTATTATTCCTCAGACATCTACCTAGCAGCTGCAAATTTTTGCCGTAAGATTATTTTCATATAAAAATTCATTTTCATTGCAATCCTAATGCTACCAAACCAAATGGGAATTGTGACAAAGAAATTGAGGAGAAAATACTCCCTTCACCAGCTTGCTTGTCCCAAGCCAAAAATGCTAACTTTCAGCCTGATGTACTTGACAAGCAAACAAAATGATTCCATGATCCTATGAAAAATAACAGTCCCTTCCAATACAAACTCAAATGGTCAGTTGCACATACAATTTTACCGATAACACAAAATCTGAATCCTTTTGAAGATGTCAATGACATCAGTTCACTTTAAGGTTAAATATAGTGATTTGATCCCACAATTTGCTAGCTCACAAACTATTTTTAAAATCGCTCCGCCACAACTATAAAGTATTAGGCCACCACTCTTCCTTTGCCCCAAAGCAGTTAAGAGTGATTTTTAGTAGGACCTAGCAAATATGTAAGAGAGGCAAAACCAGCCCAGGGTCATTTCTTAAAAAAAAAAAAAAAAAGAAAAAAAAAGAAAAGAAAAGAAAAATTAAAATGTTGCGCTCTTGGCATTTACTCGTTTTCTTTGCTACTTGGCAAACAAAATGCCATAAGCAGAAACTCCTACGCTCCCTGCGCAGGCTCTTAGGGCAGCGCTGCCGCCCGCTGGGAAAAGGCTGATGTCAGCTCTGCAGAGCTCCCTGCCAGGAGAAGGAGGCCTTTGTTTTCAGCTGAACTGTGAAAATGAGAAAATGCCTCCAGCCTGACAAACAAGAAACCCACATAACACAGGTCAGGCCCGAGACCTTTGCTTAAAGGTACAACACACTTCATTCACGTTCGCCTTACATCACAATGCCCAGATAGAGGTAATTTTACACAGGAGTTGCCATGAAATGCTAAGTTCACCTTGGAAATATAACAAAGCAGCTTCACTTGTTAAGAAAGACTGGTATAGCTCTCCAGCCACTTTACCCATACATAAAGCGCTTGTAATTCTTACATAAATCAAGCTCCTAATTACTCTTCTGTAAATCAAGGTGATTTTAGTGAAGTCATACGAAAACAAAGGCATGTTTCAACTTGAGGCTTAAAATACGCTCGCCTCTCCTTTACAAAGCACAGAAAATAAAGTACGGTACAAAAAGCACATTTACTTCAGGAAGATTATACTTTAGCAAATGCATTTTAAGTAAAACATTTGAGGGCCGTGAAACGCAAATAAAGGAACTTCATATTACAGTCCCTAGGTTTTAATTTGGGGTGGAAGTATTCGTTTTTCCCAAGTGAGGAGTTTATGGGTGTAATCTCTATGACCACAACAATACAGAAGCTGTATAAATACAGTCCAGTACGCTGCCCTAAGGCAGGCAGGCAGTTTCATATCCTGATTTTTAAAAATTAACCACAAGGTCTAAGTATATTTTATTAGCCTAAAGCTGAGAATTATCTCCTCTGAAAATCAGAGCCTTTGATAAATTGTTCTTTGCACAGGAATTCCATTACATATTTTAGAAGCATAGTAGGATTGCCAGGGCATTTCATTCGCTCTGCTCCAGAAACTGTACTCCAATAGCTGTGTTTTTCCATGATAAAAGCAAATATACCCAAGTACAACTCAAAGAACCTAATCAAAGAAGATACATCAGGGAGTTACACCTGAGCAGGGAATATCTCAAAGCATTCCATTTCCAAACAAAAGGTTGGCGTCATGGGATTGCTACTAAAATATCCAAAGCGTTTAAATGGATTCATGCCCACTGAAGCACAGTAACTGACATGCTAGGCTGCTGGTACCTAAGAGTTAACATCCAATTGCTAACATAAGGTTCTACCGTTTATAATGAACCGCAGCACACAATTCTTGTCCTTTTTAATTACGTTTCCAACCACAATATGCTGGTGTTAAGAGGATGAATATACAACTGCTTCACAGTTCTACCAGTGCAATGACAGAGACCCAAATGTCTGAACAAGAGCTGCTCGTGGTTATAAAGACTTCTGTCTTCCAGGAACTGACTTCCAAATGAGAAAGATTTCCCCATCGGGACATTTAGAACAACTTAAGACATTCAGCCAGAGGAGTATGGATTTAAACACCGCTACATGGCAAAGGTGTGCAGTCTGTAGCCCTAACTAATACCGGCTCGGGCAGCTATGCCCACTTTTTGTGTCACCGACTCTTTCGTCCTATGCTTTCAGGGGACTTTGTCCCAAAAAGTTCAAAATACACAGACTGTAAACTTCACCTTTAGAGTCCAAATCACAAAAATGTCTTTGCTATCACCAAAGATATCGTGCCATCTAGTCTCCACATTACGCTCCACATCTCCTATCGATTTGGTTTTCCAAATTGAATGTTGCCAAACTTGCACTCCTAGAACCTCCAAGTCACTACAACATGACTGCCATTATTGTGTTCCATAAAATATTTCTTTCCTCAAATCTATTGTCTTCTCTTTAGCGTGAACAAGTCAAGCTTCTACAACATACTTCCCACCTCCAAAACAAAATTTTTAGGGCAGTTCCACAAAGTTTGAGTAATCCATTTCTATTGTTAAACCTGAATGTTATAATCCGGAAAAGAGGGAAAGTATGAAAAACATTAAAAAAAAAAATCTCATTGGTGGTGGTGGCAGGGAAATGGGGAGCAAAACTCAGAGAATGTCTGGGAACTTTTCTGATATATCTGAAATATATAGAGTTATTTCAGATGTATCACAAAAGTTTGAGTTTTTGTAATATTCAGTTGAAAGCATATTTTCATATGGTTAGATCAAACGAAAGCAGAAAAAAAGATGGGCCTTGTGTACGCTATTTTGGATTATGATTCATGGGCGGTAGATTGTTTAACTAAAGTAGATTAAGTCCCATCATGTGAACACTAGCCAGACAAACAGTGCTTTTTATTATAAGAAGATGTACATTTCATATACAAAATCACAGAAAGAGTTAAAATGTACCATACTGGATGAGTAAAAATGTACCATACTGGAAAAGATCAGATAGCTTTAAAATATATCTAAGGGATCACATGAAATAACTGCCTGTATCTTTTAGTTTTGAACCTTGGTTGCACGTGAGTCTGTTGGTTCAGACTTCATTATTTTTATGGCCTCCCCTATATAAAGTGTTACAATGTGCGTGACTGCCAGCTGTGTTTTATTTCATCCCTAGCAAATGAGTTTTTAAAAAAAAAAAAAAAAAAATCACACCTTTTCCCACAAAGTTACATAATAATTCAAAAATGCCATAAATTTCTTCAGTTGTGTCATGTATATATGCCACAGAAATGCAGCATACAGTTCTTTCCAATACCAGCGTTCTCAGCTCCAAGGAAAGGCTATAAACAGTTAAGTTTTCAGGAGAGAGAACAAGGTATGTTGTAAAGGAGCAGTCTCTCTCTGCTTGTGAGCTTTTATTGTTTTGCATTACTTCAGTGCTGGATTCCTGATTTGTAACAAATTCCAAGACTGCAGACTACAGGCCCAGCCTCTGACTAACACTGTGGTGATTTATTTGAGGATAAATACCTCTGTCCGCATCTTATGACTGAACACAACAGTCCACAGCAGCGTGGAATGCGGGGAATGCGGCGGCTGCAGGAGCTGAGGCAGCAGGGAAAGGCGCACAGCTATCAGCCTGCCCTGGGCTGCTGAACCGCTCCCATCGCTTCCTCCAGTCAAGAATGAAAGGAATTCCCTAAGCCTGCGCTTCATGCCAACCAGCCTTGCCTTCCCAGGAATGAGAACGCAGCAAGAATGGCATTTGACGATTACCCAACACATGTACCTAAGTCATCAACGCCTTACCTGGGCGAAAAATTCCACATCTGACTGTCAGAGCTGTGGTGTGAGCCTTTAAATCGTGTTTAGCAACAACTGCAGCTTGCCCAGTTGTCAAGGCAGACTAGGAGCAGCTGGCTCACAATCTCCCGGCCTCAGAAACACGCCAGGCACTTCTGTTTCCCCTCCTTCTGCTTCCCCACCCCCATCGGCAGGGAGTACAGAGCCCTCAGAATCAGGGGAAGTGAAAGGAGAGCAGATGACGCAGGACAAAGGAACAATACTTTAGAAATTGCAAGGTGAATACGTATGTTTTACTATAAATAGCTAAAGTTGGGCTAATTCCTGTTACTTCATGCTGTATGAAAACAAAAGAAAACCAGAAGTCACCCATCTAATCACACCAGCCTTTGTGCAGATCTCCCATACAAACTGGAACAAAGGAAAAATCTAGCACAAAGTTTTAGACACAGTCTGATTTTAGCATGCACAAAAATGAAGAGGATAGCAGTAAACTCCACGAACCAGAGGTAATAAAAGCAAGACACTTACAGATGGGGATTGAACATTCGACTCATTTTAGAAACGTGGTCATTTTCACAGTCTAGCTCATCATCCCCTTGGTCCATGCTGAGCTTCCTCTTGTTGGGACTGATGGGAGGAGGGCCTGTGCGATGGTTGGTGAGAGCAGAGGAGACTGGGAGAGACTGCATCCTGGGCTCGCCTCTTAGAGCTGCTTCACCTGCAGGAAGAAGGCAAGTGGGAATGAACACGATAGGGAAAAGAGGTAAAAAAGAGCGTGCTCTTTGAAAACGTTCTTATAGAAAAAATTCCCAAACACACGTCAGGTCTGCATAGGCACATTTAATGTGGTTGTAAGATAAACGAGGCATCATAAACCATACTTTAGCACTTTATGCTGGAATAAACAGTTGAAATAAGGTAATATGAGAGGGGTCAACTCACCCCAGATGATCTGAAAGGTTGAGCTAAACACATCTTTCCAACAACGTTTTTATTCAGAAGCATTCCTTCTTACAAGCTGCCATTCCAACACTGAACTCTCATTACCTCATTCTGCAAAGCATGACTATTTGCAATGAAATACGCTTTGTTCCTTTTCTTATGGTTGTGGTTATAAATTCCAGGGCTGCAGTTCACATTTATGACAAATATTCAAGATCTAAAACTGAGTAAGCGTTCAAATTCTCAAATGATTCCTTATACAAAAAGCTGTCCAAAACAAGCTTGTCTAGTATATAACTATGCAAGGCAAAAATTGGGGAAAAAACTGGAACTTGCCGATGCAAGTTTTAAGTTTGACCTCAGATGTCCTTCTCCATACTTCTAAACTATGTTTGGAGCAATGAACAAAAAAGCACAATTCTTCAGCACGAGAATCACAGAATTTCAATTTTAAGAATGCTAATTTTCAACTCGGCAGACTGGTGGTAGAGTACTGAGTAGATTATGAATTTTATATAATCTGACACTTATCAGAAAATGCCATTCACAGCATGTGGGAGCTGCGTATAAGTAATTCCAGAAGTGATACAATTAGCTTGCGCATAAACACATTCACATATTGTTACTAAGCACGTATTAAAGTGTGACCACAGTACTTTTCCCATTTCAATTAAATGTCTCACTAACTGTATAGCCTAAAGCACAGTGCTGCATTTCACCAGCAGTTATGGACTTTACTGGCACTCACATCCTTACAGTCACAGGTCATATTTAGACCTCATAGGAATTTAAAGATGTTAAAAAATGCTTTGGGGGCTTCATAAGGGGCTTGGAGAGGAGCTAAATTAACCAGGGTTACCTATTCTGGTAATATGCCTGAAATAGCAACTTTTGCTAGAGTTTAAAATTTGTATTTTTCCTACACTGCCAGAAGCATTTTGTTTTCTACATGCCCATAATTTCCAGAACTAAAATTAGGATAAAGTTAACTCCATCTACAGCCCTGAGGTGCCTGACAATGGAAATCTTTGTATGCCACCACACATTTTCACATCATCGCCAAGGCAGATGATTTATAAAATGTTGCCTTAATTCCACACACGACAAATACTATTTTGTTGGAAAAAGAACGAGTAAGGAGAAAACCTCCTGAATGTTTACCAGTAAAAATAAGCATTTTGCCAATTTAGTCAGCATAATATAAACTAGCAAACATACACTGACCTATAATACACCACAAGTCATGATTTCTATTAAAGACTCTGGCACCAAATCTAAATAGGAACTTTCCATCTCAGTAAAAACTGTGCTCTACTGCAAATGCTCTAAGACAGACACCCAGACCCTCTCCTGTTCAAAACGACTGAAGTGTTAATTGGGAAGCCCTCCACAACCACTCTGGTGTCACGAGCTTTTAGCAAAAAGACCTCTTACATGAAACAATCTTCCTATCAGTAAAATTTCTGTGTCTTTTTCTTCAGCCTTTGTATTCTGCTAGTACAAACCTCCACCTACATCGTGTTTGTATTCTAAACTTTAGAAGTAAAGCACATCATACCAGTTTCTCTTAGTGAGGAATCTCCCTCACTTTGAAAAAAATAAGTTAATACCAATGTCAAAAGACAAAACTTTCATCAACTAAGGTTTGTGATACTTTCATCCCACCCATATGCAATCACTCTTCTCTCTGCAGTATCTCAGGTCACTTCTGAAGACTCAAACACAAACTTCCATTACAGCAATTACAAATTCCATGTAGGCACCTAACTCCTGCTGACTTCTCCTCAACAACTCCTGACAGGAACATGGGCAATTTAAATATCCATGTAAAGCTTACTCTGGTGTTTGCAGAAGACTAAAATCTCTAGACATTGTCCAATTTAGCAAGTTAGAAACCTTTCCTTTTCCCCAAACAGCGACCAGGAGCCTGATACAATTACTTCAATGGGTTTTTCTTTAAAAAAATTATAAAAATGCATCTTATTATATGTACGGTAACAAAAGCATTTATAGATGGAGTACAAAACCTGGTAAAAAGGCTATTGCTATCGTATGTTGGAATTAAAGAAACCTATTTTAAAGAAATTTAGCAAAGAAAGGAATGGCTTCTAGTTAAAGCCTGTTGAATTTGGTAATGCATTTTCCTAACTGTAAAGTAATGTGGTAATTACGCAGGGGACACCAAGGCCGTCAGATAAACGTACCAGTACTGTCCAATGTATCTGCAGCACCATAGGGCCATTTAGCCAAAATTAATCAAATTAACAAAATTTGAAAGAGGTGGCAGCAGTGAACAGGTAGGTAGGAGCAGCAAGAAAGAGCTCTTACACCCTCAGTCTCTTCCAGGACAGGCCAGAAGGCACTGAGAACCTCCTCAGGAGAAGATACTGGTAGCTGGTGCTCAGCATCTCGTACAGCCCACCCTGCAGACGCAAGGCAAGCAGAGAACAGCGGCAAACAAAAGAGTCCAGAAAACAGGGTAAGAGAAAGCAGAAAAATACCTCTTCTTTACAGGGATGCACTGCATATTCATATACTGTATTTGTACTGCACCAGGACCTCTCATGTGGTCTGTAAGTTTGATTAGGGGTAAAATTGCTTTTTATTTAAATAGAAAGGCGACTTCTTTCCCCACTACTTTCCTCCTTACCAAACTGGAATTTAAACCAGAGAGGGAGAAACCACAGCAGAATCTACCACACAAAATGCTGTTTTACTGACTACATTTGTCTCCCCCAACTGACCACACTCCATGGTAACCAGACTTGCATCACACAGCTGGCAAGACAACACTCTGATAAAACAACTGTGTTTTATAAAATTCCCCAAGTCTAAACTCCAGTCTTCAAAATTCATTACTGTGACGGCTTGTGTCTGCACTGCAACTGAAAGCAGAGATAGCAAACACATTTATTGTGCCTCTCATAATACTTCTCTTTGTTTCAGTAAGCAGCTGGTGTAAGGCACTCCAGATCTGCTGCTTTCAGATAGTTCTACTTACAGCTATTCATACTAGTCTCTTCCCCCCCCCTTTTTTCTTTTTTTATTAAAACTGTTCAGCAACATGATAAAGCACAGACAAGCTAAACAGAGATAACGACGTGACGTAGTGTCTGCCTATATAGCAGTACTGCAGTAGTGCACTCAGTTGACAGAAGTCCATGCAGTCAGCAAGAATGTTCTTTATTTTAACCACTTACAAGCCGAAACTGAAAGTGATTCAAATTAACACATGCAAACTAAATGTTTGTAAAACCAGCATGGCTCTTTTCAGACATATTCACCACAGGGACAGTTCTCTGTAAACAGTGGATCTTCAGCACTGTTTGCGTTTCTCTTGCAGTTCAGTATGTGCGTCCCTACTGCAATGTCCACGCAATACAAACATCACAACAGCAAAAGTCATGTTTTTTACAAGTGGGAATTTGATAGCAAGACACCAGAGAAGTCTTAAAATATGTCTGAGAACTCCAGGAGTTACCAAAGACTAGAAAAAAAAAAATACACTCTTTTGGCAGCTAGCTTCCTTCCTCTCTGACCTAGCAACTCAGTATGGGCTGCACTGAGACATGGCTACCATATCCCATTCCCCCTCCCAATTTCCTCTCTCCCGCTGGCTACTACTAATGCATAAAATCTGAGCATTAATTACAATCCAGAAATGAAAGGCTTAGTCTTTCCAACTGAAGACTGACATGATACAGACGTTAAGACATACTGAAATAAAATGCCTTGAAAGAAAATTCCAGCACTGCCCTTGCCCATTTTACTTTTCTGTTCTGCATCTGACAAATGGACTTGTCCACAAGAGTAAATTCCTGACA
>VYZM01021987.1:521059-539003 GCA_013398915.1 Dromas ardeola | reverse complement strand
GGGAGGGGGGGGAGAGAGAATCAATCAATCATCAGTCAATCATCGGTTGTGATGTCTGTCACAGGGTCCTTACCCTTTAAGGTCTTGGACTGAATTACCATGACCTCAGGCCATTTTATTAATCAATAAAATCATGGGCATGAGAGTTTAACAGACTTTAATTAACATGCATGACACCTTTAATTACCTTTTCCAATACCTCCATACAGATAAACTCTCATTAGTAAAAGGAGCTGTCTCATGTTCTTAGGGCCAGACATTCCCAGGAATCAACAGGGCAGTCTTCTCTACTCATCCAAGATCAAAATTTAGCCCTCATGACATACAAAACATTTCTGCCAAAAAGCCAAGACATTCACAAAAGCCATATATATGTGAAAAGGATACTATAAAATGAAACTTGTTTTATTTTCTATTCCTATATTCTAACAATCATGAGATTAAATTGCAAATAGATTGGAATGAATTTATAAACTATTGCATGTGTTCTTCCACCATCTCAAAACCAGAGTCCAGTCTGTGCCAACATAAATTGGGATAAATGGCATAAAAATTCCAATTCATGGACAAAAATCACGTGATTTGAGATATCAAATACCAAGCAGGGAAGTCACTGCGAGTTACTCAATTCCAAAAGTCATCAAAACAAGTTATCAAAACAAAAGAATCACAATACAGTACCGCAGAATTAATCTGCAGATGTTGTCAGCTGCCTTGTTTGGGTATTACTTCACAGCATACTATACATTGTAAGAAGATTGATATCCTTGAAATTGTGAAATTCCACAGAAATTAAATATGTGTGAAGTAGTTACGCTACAGAAAATCTTCAAAGTATGTAATTTAAGGCAGAGTTACTTCACTTGCTTGACCAAAGAAAATTAATTAATCCGTTCAGACTCCTCAGTAGCAAACCTTCGGTTCATGAAAAAAAGATATCCTAAGAGGCACTCACAAATTGTATTCATTTATATAATTGCTGAGTATTTCTATAACCCCCACACTCAAACAAAAAAATCCCTTATGTAAAAACACCGTTTTGCACGACTACTTTATTTCTGGATTGCAGTTTCTACAAAAGATATGATTTAAGCTGAGCTTAAATAAGTTCTATCTCTGGGAAGTAGTCTGCCAAACTCTGTAAACAAAGTCACAGTAGTCTGCATTTCCTTTGTAGTATATAAAACAGGCCTACCCAGAGAGCGTAATAAAACAGCAAACTACAGGAACAACAAAAAAATTAAGTATTAATGAGAACAGCCTAATCATAAAATGCTGCTATGAAATTAGATCTTGGAAATATTTTTTTATTATAATTGATAATCGATTCCTTTCAGCAGCCAACTTAACAATTCACTTATCTGACACATATTATACTGACCGTCTTGTAATATGACAAAAAGCTAATTTAGTAGAAACATACACATGTAAAGAAAAACTGGCAAAAAACTGCTCTCATCCGTTTACAAAACATATGAAAAGCACTTACTCCTGGAACCAAGCTCTGGCTACCACTGTGCAGAGATATGTATGCCAGAAAACCCATGGCCAGAAACAAAATACAGTGATTAAATCAACTGTTCTGTTCTGGCTCCTCCGTCTGACCACGCTTGCCAACGAGGGACACATGATGCTCGACATGGCAAGCAAGAACATAAAACAGTGACCTCTGCATTCAATCATCTCCACCCACTTTATCCTCCTCTTTCGTTCAAAAGCCTGCACAAAGAAAGGAGCGAGAATTTAGGTACAGCAATATCGCTTGCAGAGTGCAGACATGCTTGCTTGAGGATCCTTTCAAAAAAGAGATATTGTTAATCAGAGCTGAGTAGAACATGTTAAAGCAGATTTCACATTAGTAAGTCTTGAAAATGCTGTATTATATACAGAAGACTAAATTACAACAGGCGGAAAATGGCAAAATTGCCTCCCCAAACCTAACTGTAACTGTATTTGCTTCTTTGAATGTACTGTGAAAAACTGACTACATCATCTTATAGACTCTCTCATCATATTGTAAAAGCATAGCTGTACAAAATTGCATATGTATGCTCTCTGGACATAAATTGATCACACGGGTAACTGTTTCAGTTCTACAATACTTCATAAGAGAAGTAAAAAGTCTCTGCTGGACACTTAAACTAGGATTGAAATAAATTCACTTCACTCTGCTAACCAGGTACCAACTGAAAGAGTCTCCTTTAAACACAATTTTGGAGTTTAAAAACAAAAAAACTGTAAAAAAGTATCTTGGTAAGTAGGCAAGAAACTGATGGCATGGAAAGAAGGGCAGTAGATATGTCACAAAGGACGCAGGATGGAATACATTTTAATGCTCCGGTCTGGCAGAGCTCCTTAATATTTCCTCTATCAAATTTCAGTTTTCACACCTCAGCAGTTGTGACTGTGGGGCTGCGTTCAGTTCCAACCCAACAATGATCTCGGGCTTTGGTCTAATTGTAGAGCTATGAGACTACTTCATAAATTTGCAGATCTCCCTTTAAGGTAATGTCCCATTTATCTAACTCTTGCAGCACCTGCCTGAACGTAGAAAACGTCCCTTTCTTCTGCTTTAAGTTCCTGTACTCATGTAAACTATGGCTAGAAAAAGATTCCAATTATCTGGCAGACAAGATTTAAATGCAATCAATGCTAAACTACACTAATCTCTGGATAAATAGGACCAAGGATGTCACCAATGTCAAAAAGGGATCTCCCCCAGGTCAAGACTGAGGATGGGTTTGTTGCTGAGGAAGCAGGGTTGCTGCCAAAGAGCACTCCTTTCTGAGCCTTTTTGCCAGCTCTCCCAGGAAAAACCTACATCAAACATTTAACGTCAGTTAAAAGGGACTAAAACTTAACCCAAGTTACCATTTTATGTTTGCTCAATGCATTAGAGGCTCCTACAAAAGAAAGGCAAGGGGCCGAGCAAGGCTGAGCCCCCAAGTCCAGAAAGCAGCACCTGCCTTAATACGGGGCTGTCCTGGGGCACCCGCCCTGCCCAATCATATGGGCTTCGGCAGGCAGCAACACCTACACTCACTACAGAACACCTACAGAGATGCACCAACAGCCCTGTGCTAGATACTTCAAAACTGACAATACCACCTTGCTGAATAAGCTGACAAAGATACAGCTGCTAAACTCAGCCTAATTGTATAGCCCATGTGGAAAGCTACACACTACTTTTGTTTGGTGCAGAACAGCGTGACCCAACAAGGGGGGGATAAAAGAGAAAGGAAGACAAAGGGAGAAGCATCATTAACATTTTCTGCAGAAAACAGTCCATTTCACCTTCTTGTATTTGCTTAGAAAACAGGACATTAGTATTTACTGGGCAGCAAGAGATACATGATCCATTTAATGCCCCGGCAAAAGTTACTGCATCGTAAGTACTGTAAGTAGTTCTGGTGTATCCCTACACCATACTCTCTGTGTAGCAATACTGAAATCCAGTCATTTAAGTTTCTTCTGTGCTAGGTAGTGTGTTCTCCTCCCTGCAGTTGAAATCACTAAAGATTGTAGGTGAGCATCTGTGGGCTAGGCCCATGAAGAGAGGTGAAGTCCCACCAGCTTTGGTGCCTCAAGGTAAGACACTCATTTTCACCTTGGAGCCGGGCTGGAATGCTTATGGGACACATACGCTGGAGAGAGCAGGAAACGAAGACCAAGTGGGTTACAGTAATCCCTAATATAGAAGATAATTCCAGAATATGTAATTAAGATTACCACCACGCAAAGTTTAAATAATAAACATATCATCAGAATTCAGCTTCCTTTAGTTTATTTGCAAAACTATTACACGGCATTCTGTCACATTTCTGATAAGCTGATTTTAAAAGTTGCCCGATAAAAAGATTTACTTTTATCAGTGCGTTAATGTGATTTTATTAAAAATGTAAAAACACTATAAAAAAAACCTGTGAACGAAATACAACTGTAAGTCAACATGTTGAAGATGTTGCTTTCCAAAACGACGGTGCTTTCCAGAACTAGGTGTTCTTTCTTTTGTCACCCAGCTAAATGACTTACTGTGCTACATAAAAGACGGGAAAGCTGAGCTGATCAAAGACTAGCCTGTCTTGTAGCAGAAACAATCAAAGCTAGGAGACCTGCCATCTATTTCAAAAGCAAATCAAAGTCACAGCAAGGTCACAACAGAAAAAAACGTTAAGACTGGCTGCTTAAGCAGTATTTCAGCATACCAAACGATACCTTCTACCTATGTATTTTCATGAAATGGCAAAGAGAGACAGATAGGAAATTTAATTCGTGAAAGCTCAAATTTGAATAACTCCTCCTAAGTACACAGAAATCATTTGCTGCCCTCCCTCTGGTGTTTTTAGATACTGTTTCTGTTGGTGGAGAGCAATGTAGGTACTCAGGTCTGAAACAGCACCTTCTGCTCCGGTGGCTGGTATTTCATGCGACAGAAGTTAAACTCTAGACTCCTGCACTGGGTAATCAATGCCCCTGGTGGGTATGAGCACAGGCAGTATTTTCCATGGCAACCCTGCTTAAAACATTAATTTTGAGATGTTTACTTGTAATGCGGTCAAATTAAAATTAAATCCAATAAATTGTGCGTTGTTTCTTTCAGTAAGAATTTGAAGCAAAAGGTGTTGTGCAAAGGTAAAAAAATATATTCCGCTTATTTAAATTGGAGCCTATTTTTAGATATACCATAAACATGCTCCGAACACCTTTTCTCGCTTTATTCTCCTTTGCTACATGTGGAAAAATTCAGAACATCAATAAAAATGACCTTTCTAGAAGAGACGCGAAATCTGATATTGCACTTTCAAGCAATGTTTCTTTTACTTCCATTTTATTTTTCCCCAAATTTCCTGCCTGGAAGGTAGAAGGCCCCCAAGAGAGGATATAAATGCTTTATTTTAAAAATAAAAACACAAAAGCAAATATATTCAAAATATTAGTAAGAGATACACACACATGGGTGGCTCCCTTCGGAGTGGATCTGGAAAAAGAGAAGGTTGCTGGTTAGACAACAAAAAAAAAAAAAAGAGCCACAAAAAGCAAAGAAGCCTTGGCCACTGCATTCTCCCCATATGGCATGTGGGCAAGCAGTGAAATAGCCGAAGCTGCTGGCAAGCCTTAATCATCGCATCCACATGGACACACAACTAGGAGCTGCTGCTGCCACCTTCATAGTCACCGACATGATAATCTCTTACAAAACTGAGGTGAAATGGGCAAATTATATTTGGCCTAATGAACACAGGAAAAACTTCAATTTCAGTCTTGGTTTTCTGCTACCTGACTGCAGCCTGTCTGAAACAGGCTCGTGTATTTAAGGAAAACACAGCTCCTTCAACCAAGCTGGAGAGAATACTGAAGACTTTCATCCACAGAGCGTCAGAACAATTCCAACCCATCTCCCACAAAGAATCCATTGTAAAGAACAAAATCCCTTTGTCCTTCAAAATAGGCTCCAAAATCCCTTCTACAGAGGGAAAGCAAGAGAGCAATGACAACTGTGCAGAGCAGTCATGAATCCAACGGCAAACTACATGAGCCATTCAGATGAAAACAAGACAGCCTTTTGATCATGTTATTTACATAGAAAATGAGGAGGATGTGTCAGCTTGCCAATTCCTTATGTGCAGGGTTTTACTGTAACTGATGGCAGTAGGCTGAGATACGACCCAGCCAGTGCCTCAGGCAGCAGAAGAGAATGAATTCAAGCTCATCATAAGCGCTACAAGGTTGGGTATTACAGACCCTTCAACCCACTGGCTTTGTATTATTCTGAGACGCAATCCAATAGTCTTCCTCAGCTGTTGCTCACATGTGGTGTTTTAATAACCAAAACCAGAGCAGCTCTGTGGAAAGAGACCTGGGAGTCCTGGGGGACAACAAGATGACCAGGAGCCAGCAATGGGCCCTTGTGGCCAAGAAGGCCAATGGCATCCTGGGGGGCATCAAGAAGAGTGTGGCCAGCAGGTCGAGGGAGGTCATCCTCCCCCTCTACTCTGCCTTGGTGAGGCCACACCTGGAGTGCTGTGTCCAGTTCTGGGCTCCCCAGCTCAAGAAGGACAGGGAACTGCTGGAGAGGGTGCAGCAAAGGGCTACCGAGATGATGAGGGGACTGGAACACCTCTCTTATGAAGAAAGGCTGAGGGAATTGGGTCTCTTCAGTCTGGAAACAAAGACGGCTGAGGGGGGATCTTATCAACGCTTATAAATACTTAAAGGGTGGGTGGCAGGAGGATGGGGCCAGGCTCTTTTCAGTGGTGCCCAGTGACAGGACAAGAGGTAATGGGCACAAACTTGACCATAGGAAGTTCCACCTGAACATGAGGAGGAACTTTTTTCCTGTGAGGGTGGCAGAGCCCTGGCACAGGCTGCCCAGAGAGGTGGTGGAGTCTCCGTCTCTGGAGACATTCCAAACCCGCCTGGACGCGTTCCTGTGCAACCTGCTCTGGATGACCCTGCTCTGGCAGGGGGTTGGACTAGATGATCTCCAGGGGTCCCTTCCAACCCTACCATTCTGTGATTCTGTGAACTTGTGGAAGCTTCATCTCCTAGAAAAGCCCAAAGAACAGTGTGGCTCATGAGATGGAGAGGAAGGGATGCCATAGAATTTCTCCAGGGTGCTGGTATGAAGAAACATACATAAGAAAAATCAAAAATATTACCATTGTTCCTGAAAGGATTGCCTCCAAAACAAACAGACCAACAGGCCCACACCACCACTAAGGAAAAGGTAAAATTAATTTTGCTCCCCTGACACCGCAATTTCTAATCTTGGGTTCATGAAATGTAACTAAGACAAGTAATTTTATTGGGGGAAAAAAAAACCCTCGCTACGAAGAGATCCACAGAGAAATTTACGTAACTATAGAGCACAAGAGCTTGAAAACTGTTGTTCCACTAGAAGATTCATTTGTGAAAAATCTGGTACCAGAGAACATTATTATTTCCTCCTCAAAAGGACTGAAGATACTGGATCTGAATGAACGCTCCTACCCACACCAGCAGTCAGCGCTACCAGACAGTGACCGGGACTGACAGTGGCTGTCAGATTCAGAGATACAAGGGCAGACAACCCTATGGTGCCAAGGGATAGATGGGAGCACTCTCTAAATCATAGCTGGACTGTTTATTTCACAAGAAGGAGGGTGGTTTATGGGGCCAAGTTACAGGGTCACTTAAAAGAAATGTTCTCTCCAAGGGGAAGCTAAGGCAGGAAAGACAGAGGCAGGGATTGTGTTTGCTACCAAAAATTACAGGCTGCCTGGACAGCCTTTCTCTCAGTTTTCTGGGCACTGAGGGCAGGTGTTCCAGAACTCTTGGAAAAGTAAGGAACAAGCAGAAATTCATATTTTTGAAGTTATCTTGACAGTCATGGGATTGCAACGGGTGAGAAGTACCAAAGTTACACTCTACTTCTCAAAGACCTTTAATTAGGGCTTCGCCTCCCTCCCCCTATACTTGCTAGTCTTCAGCTGAATTGCCCTTTTGATTAACTTAACTCTGGGCTCCTTGTTTATTTATTTCAAAGTTGCAGAAGCAATTCATTCCTGACAAAACACAGAAAAGAGAGGGAAGAACAAATGGGTTGATAAAACCAAGGTAGCAAAAAATGTCAGTTGTATGTCTGTGTCCCACCATTCAGATGATACTAGCGCCACAGGATCCAGAAATTAAATGTCTCTCTACATTACTATGATATCACTCCCCAGTTAATTATCTGTTAAATCCTTCCCCATTTTACTTGAATGATGTACATCCCAAACATTTCTGCAGATCTCTACTCTCCATCACACATTAAAGGTGTTCCATCCCATAATTAAGCAGGCGCTCTATTGAATACTGCTGTGAATGTTTTTAATGGAACCAAAAAGTCACTTCAGGAGCAGTGAGACACCGCATTAATTACAAAGGTTTGGAAGCATTGCTTCAGGTCATAAATGGGTTATCAGCTTGCCTGCTGCAGAGCCGCGCATTGCATGACCACAGTTGAACTGCAATTTAATTGAAGTTTCTTATCCCAGCTCATCTTCTGAAGCGAATATAAAATTAACTGCCGGCAGCAGTGGTCACACTCCTTTTATGCAACTCAACGGGCCCCAAATATGAAAGAGCAGACCTGCAGAGGTCCTGTAGCCCAAATAGGGGAACTTAAAATTCTTCCATCCCACTAGTCTTTGTAAGAGCTCATTCCTTGGATCAGCTAAAGAGACTCAACTACTTCCCTCGAAACCGATTTAATCGTCTAAGTTTAGAAGGGGTCCACTGTAGATGAACCGCGGTCACAAGAGCCTTTAGTCCAAAAGCTCCTGTTCCCTCCGTGACTGCTGAGCAGAAAGCAAGCACCTAGTCCCTGTATCATCAGTCCAAGTTTCAAAGATCAGAGTTTTTATCTGTTTAGCTGATTAATTACAATTTTTATTTGCACACCTCAAAACAAACAGGTAAAAGCACTTTTTGTTCACTAACAGATCACAGTAAGGTTTAGCAGCTACGGCAAAGTATTACAATCAAGGCACTCTGAATGCTGCTGTCAGCTTTATCCCTGACTTACGTGAATTTAAGCAATTACAGCTCTTTTCTCTTCTGTAAATAAGGATAACGTTCACTATTTAATTCATGGGGGTAGCTGAAGGTTGAATAAACTAGGCTTCTGTGAGAGGACTACGATTCTGCAGAGAGGATTAAAAACAGATACATACAAATAGGTTACAATGAGTATTAAAATGTTTGTTATCATACTTGCTTCTAAATGGACTCATTGAGAAACACTTGAAAGCAAATAGAGTAGTGTTCAATTTACCGTACTACAAAGAAAAACTCAGTACATCCACAGATTAGCTGTTAAGGCAAGCATAATGTCACTCAAAGCAGTTACAGTCTCAGAAATCAAGACATTTAAAGGAAGAGAACTTAATTCTTTTTTGCTGATGAGCCAAGTTAGATACATTGATTATATAACATTGACAAGAAGCTTTTTCTAAGAGACAGAAACTAGTCAAGAATCTGTAAACATCACTGCTAATGCTGGAATTCCTATTTTTGCCACCTTTGGTAAATAGCTCGGTATGATGCCTACAGCAAGACAAGAGCAAAGTGTTCACCTCTAACTGTAGCCACTGGTTTTCCAGCATTCAGCAGGAAAAGTGTGCACGTCAGCATTCTCCCAGCTGGCTGGAGGAGATTTAATTTACGCCAACCACAGAGTGACTGCGATAGCTCTCCGAGATGCCACAGCATGAAAACTGAAGGGTGGGGGTTAAACAAGCAGCAATGCACACCAGATGTCTGAGGAGCACATCTAAAAGATCCGGAGCACAAGGAAGCATATTAAAAAAAAATCCCCTTCAATGCCATAAATATTTATACTAAATCCAAGAAAGTAGCTGAGTTCAAACTTGTCCTATATGAATCACACGGCACTTCCCTCACCCCATCTTCATTTAATGTGTTCTGTATAAAACCACCACAAAGGAGGTGCTGTAGTTATGTCAACTTTTTTTTCTATATGCTAAGAGTACTTTTTGTAGAACCCTTGCTTTAGAACAGATTATTTTCCAAAGAATATAAACAGAACAACTAAACAGTCTTATTTTACTTGGCTGGCTCTTGTGTGGCATTTACTGGTCTTCCTAGATAATTTAGATTCATAGAAGTAGCTTCCTTTTGACTGGACAACTTTGATTTTCTTCATACGGCCATTTAATTATAATTAACAATGCACTGCAGAGAAAACAATTCAAATTTAGTAAATCTGGAGCCAAGAAACAGTAACTTTCTGAAAGGTTCTGCTCTGAAAGTGCTAAAACCTGCTAATTTTACACGTATCTAAATTTACCGTCAGAAGTGAGGCATACTAAAAGATTAACAATTAAACAACAAAACTGGAAGTTACAATACCATCTCTGAAGTGCAACCAGAGTGCACTAATGCCCTTGGTCAAACAAGTAAATACTCACTCTCCAAAAGACAACAGCTATTCCAAAAGATCCACTCAGCAGCTTTGGTTTTCACTCTTGTTACACAAAGGATTGCCAGGCTGGGCACTTGGTAGATGGTAACTACAAAGGCTATTGCCAATCTGCTGTTCTGTGATTTTTGGGTAAAATAAAACGTAATGAATATTTCAGTATTGGCTTATATTCGCGTACAGCAGTGCCATGCCTACCCTGGCAGAAAAGATCTCATCTACTAAATCTCTCTTACTTCTAACTAAAACCCATGTTTAAAGGCAAAAAGCCTATTTCTGCATGCTGAGAAATAAATATTAAGTCTTGCAAACTGAGTGGTTTCCATGCCTGCCCTGTCAAATGGGTTTCCAGGAAAAACTACTGCTTTTTAAACATAACTGGTTCCAAACTTTTCCTGGGAGAGCAAATATATTTCCTGGAACCTGCTAGCAGCGTTTGGAAGAACAGGAGGAAAGTTATACACTACAACGCTTGATTCTCACAGTTGACAAGGAACACTCTGAAATGATGAGGAGTGAAAAAGAACATGTCTTTAATCAAAGATAGACTCTTGTAACAATGTGTATTATCAAAAGGCAGGAGCCACATTTCTTGTTAAGGAACTAAGCTGGCACCTACCTGCTGAAGGCATACTTGCTTCCCTCCTCCGATGCCACAAAGGCTGTAACATCCCACTTTATCCCAAATATTATCTACCTCCATCCAGGTACACCACGTTTTGGATGATCTTTTCCTCCAAAGACAAAATGAGGCACAAAGCGTCACATAACATTTTTGGAGGGAGAAGCTGGACTGCACCATGCACTAAGTGCAAGAACTTTAACAAGGTTTGGTTTTAACACTAGCAACAACAGAGTTAAAAAGCAAAGAAAAAAGATAAGTGTTACTTTAAAAGAATCTGATACCAAACAGTGCGATGAAACTTAGGTAAAGGAAACATTCTGAACTCTGTTTCACACTTTTGTCCCCCACATTTGTATTACTTTTTACCTGAGATTTTCAGGATTTACATTCCCATTAACACTAGGTATCTAAAGATGAAGACTCGCCACCTCACTGAAGTTTCTGGATGACTTTTTTCTTTGGTTAGAACCAATGCTGTGCTGGTCCCAGGAACATCCTTACTTCAGCTTCTCTAAGGCTATACAAGAAAAAGCTGTATGGAGCTCTTCCCTAAAAACTAAAATGCTCTAAGCTTGCCTTACCTTAGAATCAGTGCCAAACTACTACTGATGTTAAGAATAAGACTCTCCCAACTGCATCCACCAGTAACACGAGGTTTACAAGTTGACAGATAACCCTAACTAAGAGCTCAACTGCCTGTTCAAAATTGCCCTTGTGCTGGATGATCTATGGCCTCTTTTCCTGTCCCATCAAGACTCCCAAGGTACCTGCCAGCACACACCAAGTAACGTGCACCATTACATCAACTGGTAGAGATAGCATGAATACGTCCACTCGTTCTTCAAAGAAGCACCAGGGGAAATCTGCCTCCAGGAAATTGAAACTGTGCATCGTAGCACTCATGGTGCGTTATGTCCTGGTGTGGTGCTTGTACAACAACATCTAGCAGTGCTGTACCACACAGCCAGTTATCTTCCAAGCGCACGGCTTCTACTGAAAGGGAGAGGAAACAATGACCCTGTGTGTCCCGCAATCCTTCCATGCTGATCTGTAAAGTAATTTTCAGGGAGATGACACAGACTGCATGAGGAAGAAAAATTCGGCTGGCTTTAAAAAAGAAATTAAACCCAAAACCGCTCCTGATTCCTTAACACTGAAGAAGTATAATACCATTTTTGTAAACGCTCCTCCAGAAACTTGTACTCATCACTACCTCATGCTATTATCAGTGAAAAATTATAGGCTCTGTCCCCCGGATTATTGTTAGTGTAAACAACTTTGCTAAATTGCTTGGCACACTGTCTGCATGCAGCATGTTAAAACTCTATAGTCTGTTCAGCCAAATTCACATATAAAGGCCCATCTGTATTAATCCTCAAGAAGAAATTAATAGACAACTATTTTCATGCAAAGCAGATATTTAAAAAAAAGGCAAAACCAATACATACGGATGAATTTTTTCATTCATAATTTTAGACGCCACACAATGAAGACTGTTGTTTAAGCTTTATTTTTTCTCTAACAGTTCTCCCTACAATACAGGGCATTGTTCAAACTCTGGAGCAATTTAAGCTTTTTGAATGTCTCCTAAAATCCCTGGATTTATATCCAAAGAGACCTGGCACTGTAACAAATTTGACTTGTGAGTAACAAGTTACAGCCTTTAAGCAAATTGCTCATTAACACAGAATTCAACTTACTGCTACAAACCTCGCTACCTTTTATCTCAGAAAAAACGTGCTGCCTATCTTATCTATTGGAAATTGTGGGATAACCCACTATTATATTTGGTTTTTTAATCTCCTTGTACGAATTCTCAGTACAAATGCTGAACTGGCATCAAGGGTTAGGAGAAAACAGAACTCCAGGGGAAAAAAAATGCTGAAGTATGACCTGAATCTATCTTGCCTTTGATGAATGAGGAAAATAAACTGAATTTTGATGTCGGTACTGAAAAGGATATTCCCAACTTCATGCTTAGGAGGAAATGAGTAAGAAAAGCCCAACTGTGAAGTTGGAGCTCTTTGTTTTTTCTTGAAGATAAAAGACATTGAAAAAGCAAAACCCACAGAATGTTCTATAAATGGGGAACATTCTGTAGGTGCATCTTAATTTACATGACTTTGAACAGAAATTTTACACTGCATTACAAATAAGAACACTTAATTCACCATGAAGGAGATTTTTATCCCATTTATTATTCCACTATTTCTTAGTAGAAGAATAGCGTTAAAGTCATTTTATATATTTAGGAACTAAAGCAAACTTTGGCGTTAATAGGAGAAACTGATGTTACAAACCCAGAGTAAAATGCAAGGTCAGCAAAGAAAACTGATGGAAACCATTCTTTAGACCTTCAGAAAACACATTACATTTCATTAAAAAGCAAATGAAGTTAGCAGAATCTGTTTCAGGCTCCTCGTTTGATATCAAACATCTAAACTGGCCGTTTTGGGAAGCGCTACATCCATTCAAAATGCCTTGCAGTGCCCTAAGAAGATGTATAGCTACGCAAGCTCAGGGCTGCAGCCAACGAATGCTTCATTGTTAGAGGAACTCCGTGAAATAATTATGTAATCTGCCACTAACTAATGTAAGCTGTCCCGAAACCAAAAAGGGGTGTTTTTCTATAAACCTGGATCCAATTTTCTTCATTAAAAAAATCCAGCCTTCTGGACTGTCCAGAGAACTCTCTATAACTATTTTGAGTGCTCCAACTCTCCTAACATGCCTGGGGGATTTCTCAGCATCTTATTGCATTTCTTTATACCTTTCCCAGCACAGCAGTTCAAGCCTCGAGAATGCAGTAATAATAACCCAAAGCATTCGAAAACGGGAGAGGGAGGAAGGAAGGCAGAAATCTGCCTTCCAACACACAGCCATCTGTACGCCCCCTCGGATAAACAACAAAATGAAACAAATCTTCCGCTTGGAGACTGCACCTTCTCATACGTATTCCAGTGGAAACGAGGAGCCAAAACTTGCCCAGCTGCCCCTGCGCTAGTCAAAGAGCAGGATCACCTGTGATTTGTTTCACTCTGCCATTACCTCACACGCAAGGCTCTCCGAGAAAGAATATTCAGCTGAAGTTAAGTGAGTTTCCACTGCAAAACAAGATGCAGATGTTCTACCTCTGAACACAGGCCCGGATCAAGTGCTTGTCATTTGATAGGAAGCACTGGGAACGCCAGACTGGTACAGAATGGTTCTGCTTCATGGCCTTTGCACCTCAGCGAGGACAACGGTCTCCCAAGAGTTCTCTGATGTCTCTGAGCTCATTAGGAAGACAGCAATGATAAGAAAGCACTACTCATTAAACTGGCCACTGTTGATCACTGGCAGCAAAGGCTTAGTAGGAGGATATCAGATATATTCATGCTAAAAATTAGCATTCAGACGCTGAGTCAACAATTCTCTATTTCTTCTTTTCTTATTGCACAAAATATATTACAATAAATCTCTTGAAATGGTTGATCGCTGCTAATACAACTGTCACTTTCCCATTGGCAAAGACTAGACATTCTCATTTGAATGATTTAAAAAGTTTCTTTCACTGGAGAGGGAGACAAAACTCAAATGTTCTTTTTTATGCAGCTTGTTAAAAAACCCGCCATGTTGTTAAAAGTAAGATTTTCTTCCAAACGCATCAGTCAGAGTTGAGATTATTGTGGGGCATCACGAGGAGCTCAAAGCTAGTAATAATATTAAGAGAACGCTCAAAAGGACACAAATTATCAGTATAAAACAAACAAACCCAAGGAAAGGAAATAGCTTTATTCTGTGGTTCAAAGTTACAGACCACCTTTCAAAAACCTTCTCACGTCATCGCTAGTTATAATCCTTTTGCTGGCTGTGGCTGTCTTGTAATTATATGAGTGTGCAGAACGTTCTATCATATTACAGCATCACATCAGTGTTGAGGCTAGAAGGCACCTCTGGAGAGCACCTTGTCCAAACCTCCTGCCCAAAACTAGGCTCAACAAGGGCAGGTTGCTCAGGGCCATGTCCAGTCAGGTTTTGAGTTATCTCCCAAAGATGGAGACTCCACAACCTCGCTGGGCAACCTGTGCCAGTGTCAGACTACCCTCACAGCAAAAAAAAAAAAAATTTCTTATGTTTGCCAAAACAGCCACCTTCAGTTAAGGTTCCATACTACAAAGCAGTCAGCTAAATCGGCAAGACACTGTTACTTCTTACAGGTTAGCGGGAGAACTTCTAGGTCTCCCATTTCCCCCCCAACCTCAACAAAGGGACACTAGTCTGTCCACAGAGCAGATCCCATCTATATCAGCTGCCATTCTGCTTTCTTCCCCAGACCTCCACTGAGTAAGCCAAAATCAGAAACGTGTGTTACGAACTAAAGAGCACTGTCCATAAATGTTCCCACTCTTACTGGAGCATGATCATGAACGACGCTACTTGGGAGCCAAATGAGATTAAGACTGCACCTACCAGTCAAGGAAGACTAACCAAGCGCTGGCGTTAGCTCAGTAGCCTGAAGCTTGCAGATAACAAATTGCTATCTCTAACTCTTGCTGGGCAAGAAAAAGCAGGACTGGTCTTGGGATGCAAATTATATTCTTCTACTCCATGTTGAACTAAAGGGCTGCCAAATGCACGCGATGGAAGAACTTTCCTATTTCTTATGTCCCAATACACCTCTTATCTATAAGCTGCAGCTAGAAATCAATGATTGTTCCAGTGCCTTGTGCCAGAGGTGAGCGATTAAAACCACTAGTAAACCTCTTAAAACAATAATGACACATTTCACCAGCATTCCAATTATCTCAGTAAGAAAGAGCAAGTGTTTCAAGAGAGATTCTAAAGGAATCAGGAACCCATCTCATTTATTTCCTGTGGCATATAGGCCCCTAATTCTTTCCTCTGAAATTACAAACCGACTTTCACATCATACAATGTATTTGTATCTTATCCTACATCTGCAAAAGTACTTTTCAGGAAGGCATCTATTTATAAGTAGTTCAAGTATGACCTCCAATAAATCCTAATTAATTGAGTTTGAAAGGGCACTTTGTTGTCGACATAGTTCCTACCGCAGCACTATCTTTGAAAAGACAGGATCCATCACTGCTGACACAACTCACTTCTAAAATAAATACCATGGCAGAGGCACAGAAGATCTGTAGGCATCTCTGAAACACCCTTCGAGTTCAATGCAGATGTTGCCAGTGTTTATACTTTTTAAACCACTGGGATATAAACACCCCGCTATAAACACCACTGAAGTTTTGCTTTCCTTTTCTTCATTTTGTGTGTGTTTATTTTAGTGTTAAAAACGTTAACGTCCATAATAAGGGACACAGCAACAGATGTTTAAACTAAACAAAGACTGCTATAGTAGAGTGTATTCCTTAAGCTGTTCTTTTGCTTTTGAACTATTAAAGCTAAGATCTGGTTCAATAACAATTACTGGAGAAGAGGGTGGGGAAAAAAGGGGCTGGAAAGACTCTGCCATAAATATTAGGCATAATTACAGTGAACTGAACTAATGAGCCAAAACTACAGTTTTTCTGCCTTACTCAACAAAACACTCGGGAACACGTACCACGTTAAGTAGAATTTTATGTAAAACTTCATGGTCTTCATCAAAAGTTGTAAATTGCTTCCAAATAAAGCACTCTGGTTACTGCAGAGGGCAATGAAAAAGTTAAAGGATCCTGCAAGTTGGGTTTACTTTTTTTTTAAAAAAAAAAAACCAAACTAGTTTTCTTGCTGTAACGAAGAAAGCATGGGATAAGAAAGAGCTTGAAAATTCAACTCTATTGAATTCCAGCTCTGTATTATTCAGGACCGATGGGCAAGCTCGTTGTTCTGTAAAAGAGCTTTATTCAAGCAAATATATACGTATTTGTGCAGGAAAGAAAAAGCAAAGAAGAAAAAAAAAAATGAAACAGATATTAACTGTTCTACAGGGAGCCCCTCCACTTCCTGAAGGAAAGAAATGTGGCCATGCTGATTTAACGCTAGAAAAGATGGGATTTTTCCGAAGTGAGGTTCAGCTCCCTGCCTTCTGGCCTGGTCTTTTTCTGAGGAGCAAGAACTGATAGCTCCTAGTCCCTGATTGTTCCTTCCCTGACAGCTGCAGCACTTTATTTTCCAAATGAACATGGAAAATGTTCCTGCTGAATCAGAAGAAAGATTTCTGCAATGCTTGTGTGTGGCTACAGCAAAAACAGTTCCACTGCCAAGCTGAATTAGCTCAGTGGTGCCTTTCTTTCCAGTCAAAGCCAAGCCATAACCACTTCTTCAAACTGCACGTAGATAAACCCCCACCACATTAAGGCACTGATTTTACCCTGGTACTTCGGGCAACTTCCCAACAGCTAAGGCTCCCAGGACGAGGGGCCAAACGCCAGCCTACGTGAGCCGGAGTAAAACGCGGAGTCCAGCAAGGGGCAACAGCCCCTTTCCACCACGGGAGGCTGCGCGGAACAGGGGGGCCCGGCCCCGCCACCGGCAGCATCCCCCATGCCGGGCCCGCGGGGGCTGCGCGGCCGCGGAGCGCGGCGGTGCCCGGCGGGAACTCGCCCGCCCATGGCCCGGACCGCGGCTCCTGCAGCTGCGGAAACGATGAGCAGGAACTCCGCCTGCCGCCAGAGCAGCACGGCCCTTCCACCTAGGCAGGGTTAACCAAAGGCAACGCTAAAAACACCCTTTGTGAAAAAGAAGAACATAAAGATCAAATGAAAAGAAGAAACTGCCTTCCTCTAAACAAAGCCGTAACAACACAGCCTGCGAGGTACCTCGCAACCGAGAGTACAGATTTCCTTCCAAGAGGAAAAATTCAAGCCCACCAACAGCAGCAAACGCACCCGACAAAAGAGGCGTTGTGAAATGAAGCCATTACCTTCATAGCACAGAATGCCGATATTGTTGTTCATCTTGTCCAAGTATTGGTAGTTCAACAGGTCCATCTTCATAAATAGCATTTATCGGGCTAGCAAAGAAGACCAGCTCGTTTGCTTTCGCCCAGGTTGCGGGAGGAGGAGGAAGAGGAGGAGGAGGAGGCCGGGGAAATGGTGCCGAGCACGCTCCCGGCTTCCCAAACTTCACCAGCCCCAGGCCCAGCCTTCGGCTGATCAAAACGAAGTGTGTTAAAGGGAAGCTGGAGGGATTCAAACACACACGCTCTCCCTTCCCAACTTCGGAAAACTCAAGTTTACCCTGTCCTTACAACACAAAGACGACTGTCCCCATACAAAGAAGACCGTCTAAAAACTTTTCAAGCCTTTCCAGTCAGCAGAAGGACCGCCGAAGGGCGGCGGGGCAGCGGCCGGGCAGCTCGGCGGGACAAAGGCGGGCGGGCGGCGGCGGTGCCCGGACATGCGGGCGAT
>VYZM01021987.1:474839-517044 GCA_013398915.1 Dromas ardeola | reverse complement strand
AAAAAAAAAAAAAAAGAGCTGTTCTAAGGAGTAGGTAAATCACCATTGTGAAAACCAGGAGGCTCAGTCTGTATTCTGGCAGCTAGTCCCTGGCATCAGGGTGGAGTCTGACAAGATTTCTGTGCTGCTCTTCTACAATTCTCACAGTAAGAAAATACCAGAACCCTCCCTCTTGGAGAATACAGTGTTACGCTTAGAAAAGCGGCGTGAAGCAACTGGTGCAGTGGGGTCAACCATCTACACTCCATGTGTTTCCTCTGAGCTGGCTTATGTCTGGTCAGATGGACGGATGTCCCCAGGCAGTTGGAGCCCACGGAGGACGCTCTCGCTGCGCTTCTTCCAGCTGCTTTTCACCTGAGCAGAGCCTGGCTGATGCTGCGCCGGCTCTGCGGCGCGGAGCGAAGAAGGGCAGGTCGGGAGATGCACTCTGAAAGCCAACTAAAGCACTGACGTGGGTGCACCAGCAGCCGATGAGCTGCTGAACGGAGCATTTTTCAGATTTAAAAAAAAGCTTGAGGAACGTACCTTTTCAAAGAGTTACAGTGCATGTTATGGACGTAGTGCATCATTCTGCCAATGGTTCCTGAACGCCGATAAAACTTTTCCACTATAAAAATACATAGACCTGAGTTGAGCAATAATAGGACCTAATATAAAAACAAATCCTTACAAACGTGTATTATTTGTTAACCATTATTTTTGTAGGAAAAAAATATCAATACCTTAATATATCAAGTCCATAGTATCAGATTTGACAGTAAGACTTTGTATGGTTCTTACAGCACCTGAACATAGATTGAGCTGCTTTAGAACAAACATTTTAAGCAAGCTACAACGGATACCTCCTTTCTGCTGTCCTCAGCCCTGCCAGTCCCCTGCCCCTGCCACGTCCTCCCTGCCGCTCTCCTCACTCTCTTCTCTCCCATCCTTGCCGCTGCCTCTCCACCTGAGAAAATGGGTCTGGTGCAGTTTTACGCGAGCTCGGTCTGCACTCCTGGACATACAACACCTGCCACTAGGAAAATGCGCAACACGGGCCAGGAACCAACACGGTAGAAGAACAACGCGCAAACCATTCACTTGGACACAACTCAAGCATCACCCTGGGTGATCATCAGCAAGGAGGAACCATTTCTACGATGACCAACTTTGCAACCAAGGGAAAAAAATATAGTCTTTATAGCGGTGAGACACACCCTGATGTAAAACACCATACAGTATTGCTTGGTGTAATTCCATTTCTGAAGGGACAAAAATATCTGTTGCAGCTCAAGCACTGAAAAATGAGCGAATTTTAGTTAACAGCTGCTAGGTGGCGACGTGCCTGAAGGAAAAATACTGCTCTTCCTTTGACACACAAGAGTTGCTGCACTTACCACCTCGATTATTATTATTACTTCAGTTAGAATACACTTCACAGAAAAAAGATTAAACAAAAATTCTCATTTGAGCGAGATGGGGTGTTTGCTTTTAAATACATTCAGATATGATAAGGAAATACAGTTAAAATGCATTAAGCGTGCAGGAAGTTCAGAGAGGCATGATAAGGAAAATGACATTTAAAGTTTCTTGCAAACAGCTATCTCAACAGCTGTGCCCCTGAGATCCACACAGAGTAACACACAACCAAACTCTTTGCTCGGTGAGTCAGATACCACAAAACGTACCAACTTTATACACTTTTTACGAAACATTAAGTAATGACGATTGCACCAGTGAACAGAAGATATCAAAACACGCATTCTTCCAGATGACTTTTTTTTTTAAAGGCACATTGCAAATAGGTTTTAATCGTATCAAACTACCTTCTCCCTGTCACAGCCTTAAAAAAAAAAAAAAGAAAAAAGAAAAAGAACATCTCTGAACTAAAGCTAGTGCACGCCTTCTTGTTTTACCTGTCCTTAATTAGCTAAAGGTTTCAACAATATGCCAGACATTACAGAACACAAAAGATGGTTTTGTTCTTACCAGTGGGGTTCCTCGAGATTGAAATATTAGACTTACGCCCAATACTAAGTTGTAGCAAAACAATTAGTCTATTCTCCTTCATTCTTGTCATACCCTAACTTACGCAATCCTGCTTAAAAACCAAACATAGTAATATCTCGTAAGGAAATCTGTTTATGAGGGGGTGTGTGTACTTAACTGCATCCACGCTCAGAAACTGCTGGGTGAAGCTGGCTGTTCCCTGAAGGACCAAGCCAGCAGGCATCCTGGGCTCAGCTCCCTGCCGGACTAATAGAACTGCCAGGAAAATCAAAAAAAATCGTGATGCCAAAGAATATCTAGAGTTGCAAGCTCTTCTAGGACCCAGGAATGGATGGTGATGGCTTGTCTGGACTGAGAACTGGACTGTAGGGTTTTAATTTTTTTTTTTTTTAAATGCAGTTCTTATTCTGTATTACGCACTTCTTTGAGGACATAGAGAGATTTTAAAAAGCTTATCACTGATACTGTAAATAAAAAAAAATTCAGATTGCTCATTTGTAAATATTTAGCAATTTAGAAGCAGCCACTTCATATCAGCTCAACAAAACTCTTCAGGCATTTAACAACTCAAAAAGCTTTTGGTTAATTAAAGCCTGCCCTCATCAGCGAGAACCCTCTTCCTCTGTTTTCCAGTTTTCCCTCTATCACCCCCAGAAAGCTGAATGCATCCTCCTACTGTACCACCGCCCATTTCCATGAAGGGACTGAGGAAGGTGTAAGAGGACAGAAAAGACGGGACGAAGGCAGGGCGCAGGGAAGTCTTCCCTGCAGCTCTCACTTGCTTTTGGTGGTTTGCTGGGGGTTTTTTGGGCAATAGCCACATTTAGCTCTCTGGGTCAAAATAGAAAATGGGTGCAGAAGGTAGTGCATGATGCCCCCGGCAGGAACTGCTGCTCCAGCAGGTACTTCTTGTCTCCAGAAAGCAGCTGCTGGCAATTTTGGAAATAACCCTTTTTGCTTCCATTGGTTGGATCATGCTGACCCAGAACTCAGCTACACCGTCCATTACCTTCTGTTCTCTTGCTGAGGCACAAAAGCTGTCCCTCCTGGTTGTTTCGAAGCTTCAACTGTTTTTAAAAGCTCTATAATGAATGGTGAGCGGAAGCATGCAGAGTACACATTCTGCTGATCTTTCTAGAAACTAAATAACTCTCTCACAACTACAGAATCACAGAATGGTAGGGTTGGAAGGGACCTCTGGAGATCATCTAGTCCAACCCCCTGCCAGAGCAGGGTCACCCAGAGCAGGTGGCACAGGAACGCGTCCAGGCGGGTTTGGAATGTCTCCAGAGACGGAGACTCCACCACCTCTCTGGGCAGCCTGTGCCAGGGCTCTGCCACCCTCACAGGAAAGAAGTTCCTCCTCGTGTTTAGGTGGAACTTCCTATGCTCAAGTTTGTGCCCATTGCCTCTTGTCCTGTCACTGGGCACCACTGAAAGGCGCCTGGCCCCATCCTCCTGACACCCCCCCTTTAAGTATTTATAAGCATTAATAAGGTCACCCCTCAGCCGTCTCTTTTCCAGACTGAAGAGACCCAATTCCCTCAGCTTTTCTTCATAAGAGAGGTGTTCCAGTCCCCTCATCATCTTGGTAGCCCTGTGCTGCACCCTCTCCAGCAGTTCCCTGTCCTTCTTGAGCTGGGGAGCCCAGAACTGGACACAGCACTCCAGGTGTGGCCTCAGCAGGGCAGAGTAGAGGGGGAGGATGACCTCCCTCGACCTGCTGGCCACACTCAGAAGACTGCAGGGCAGTGGAGGCAACGAACCCCACCAAGTTCTACGAGGTGAAATACAAGTGAGAAAAGTGTTCAATAGCACCTGATCTATCCTGACCTCGTTCTTTGACTGCTTACTCAAACTGAACAGCCGGCCAGGAAGATCAGGTTTACCAAGAGTATTTTTCATTTCTCAGCAGTACCTTGCAATTCACGATTTGCTGGAGTTTTTCCTCTTTTTACTCTCTTAAGCTGGGCTAAGAACACTTAAAAAATGCATCTAGAATGCTTAACAGATAAATCTAGTTTATCTAGGTTGAAAAATTGTTATTTGCTAATTAAAATCTTGATAATCTTTCCTGTTATTTGCATACTAATTTAAATTTCTGAAGGGTTGATGATAATCACAAACATAATTTACCTTGAACTACAAAGAGTCTCAAACACCATCAGAGCCTCCAGATGCAAACAGTGAAGTGTTATCTTTGCCGTGCCCTAATATTGTGTCAACAGGGCAAAGAAAATACTTTATATTTTCCCAATGTGAGAAATTGGAAGAAAGATAAAAAAGGAAAGAAAAAAAGAAAAAGAGTGTATTAAAGAAAAAAGGCCAATTCTAAGTCAGCTTGATGCTCAGACATCTAATACACTTTTCACTTCGAAAAGTTAGGAGCCAGACCATGTTTAGAGGCTAGATTTCAAAATTACTGTGCACTACCCTCAGCTTTGGGAAGAAGCAAATCCAGTTTTCTTGAAACCACTAATTACAGGGTTTAGAAGTAAAGCAAAGAGCTCTAAGATTGCTAAAGTCTTTGAAAAGGTTTCCCCTTATAGCTAGCTTGGCGAGACATAAGATATACTCACAGGGCCTCATTCAACTTAGATGTCAACGTACATAAATGTGCTGTGGTGCGTGGAGTTGACCTTGCTTACAGAGAGACGGAATGGTACGGGCAGCACAGGTAACAGCCTGACAAACGAGATAAAACCACGCATCCCAATCCTATCCTGCTAAGAACCATGCAGTAAAATCAATTACAACTTTTGTTACAAAACAAATTAATTTCGGCTTTTAAACTTTAAAGTAATTACTTATCCTAAATGTTAGGATGAAAATGCTAATAAGTACCTATTACAGAATCCAATTATATAACTTGGAACCTACTACTTCATTAAATAAAAACGAAATTTTGTTCCAGTTCTAAGACTATTCTTTTCCAATTGAGGGTCATCTTCTCCACTATTAAAAAAGTATTTGATCTTAATAAATTATTTTACCACTCTAAAAAAAAAAAACCCTTCAACTTACTCAAACTCACTTTTCCCAAATTGTGGTGTTCCCAAAAACCCCGAGCCCCCAGAGAACGGCATCTTTGCTCGAGAAGCTGATGGGTCCATTGTCCTCTGCATCGAGTAGAAGAAAACAAGAAAAAAGAACCACCACGTTCAGCTGTCAAAGTGTTGCCCTTGCATTGTTTAAAGTAGTCATACATGAAATAATATGTTTGAACCGTATATGTTATATACATACACACACATACACGTGCATACGTGTAGTATTCTGTAACAGACACGTGGAATGTTAAAAACTGCATTAATTCCACTAGCTTCTCCAGAGAACACCCTCGCTGTCCCTAAGCACGAATTTACAGGTCTCAAAAATAAAGAAATAACACCCCCAACAACCCCTTTATAAGGGAAAAACCTTTCAAAAGCCGTCAGCCAGCCAAAAGCTGTTCCAAAGCCCAAAGACAAGCTGCCAAAGTTCACGCTCTCAAGCCTTGACAAGTACCTACAGCGAATGCTGCGACACCGCTGGGAAGCTGAAACCCCACTTTTTCCAATGGGTCCAAGTTATCATTTCCAGCTCTACAGGTACACAAGGTAAGGCATTTTTTCTTCAGAAAGGCCATTTTTAGTCTCAAAAGCAAACATAGAGACTGCTGAAAATTCTCCATCAAGACTATTTTTCCATGGAAACAGCACTAGCTTTTCTTAGTGTGCTTTTGCTCCCCCCCCTCCCTGAAAAAAAAAAAATGGAAACAAGAAGTTTTAAATACATTTTTCACATTTTACATTAAACAAAGGACACAAAAAAAAAAACCCACCCCAAAAGTTTTCATTGTTTGTTATCATCTTCCAGCTTTCTGACAAAACAGCGAAGTTTGGGGAATCGCGTTTCCACGTATCTCGCATCGCTTCCCCGCTCCGCCCAGCTGGCGCTACCCTTCTGTCCTAAGGGAACACGCTGGTCACAGCAACCGCTCACCATCCGCAACAGAAGAGACCACGGCACAGCATGGAAAGTCTAACAGCAACACGGGGCTCCCAAGCTACAATGCTAAAAATGGCATTTTAAACCCAAACCTTAGCTTTTGATTTACCATAGTCCCAAAATTCCCCTTTGATCAAATCAATGCTGCCCATGCCATGGATTTTGCCCAACACTATGCGCAATCCCAGACAAATGCTGCAGTAATTTGAGAGTGAACCCTACCAGAGCACAAAGCTTTCTCATTTTTTAACTCTCCCTTGTTTTTAATCCAGTTTTCAAGGAAAGCATTTGTTATACAGCCATACCTCCCGTCACTCGCCTTACCCCAAACTTTGGAATAGTGGGCAAGTTTCAATCATGCTTCGAAGGCAGCCAGTGCCCCCCAGGATAACTGCACTCCTGTCCTTTCTCTGCAGACGGTTGGCAGGGAGAGAAGACCCACCACAGTTAATGTCACCACTCGAGGAAAAGCAAGAAGAACTCAACTGGTGTCCACTCTGCCTGGTGGCACTGGCTGGGTGACGCCGCCACAGCCCCGCTGAGGGTGAGCAGGAACAAGCAGGCTAACCCTGACCACTGAGGAGGGGAAACAGAGGTAGAGGGGAAAGGATCAGGACTACCAAATTTTTAACGACAAAAAAAGACTTGGGTGTGCAGACATACGGGCACATGTCAGGTCTTTTACCAAGACTCATACTCACTCCCCTTCAGTTCCTGACATTCAGTGCTTCCCAAACAAGAAAATACTCCGCAGCATCCCCAAAATGTCCACAGCCTTTTAAAGTGTTTCCCATCTTAATATTCCCTTTTGTTTGCCTACAGACTTCTCTCTCTACTTCCAACAATCTCAATACCCTTACTCAAGATACGTTCTCCAACTGCTCTGAATCCCAGCCCTCTCTTCCTGCACCAAGCACCTACTTTTCTCATCAGCCTCAGCTGACCCATCACCCCAGAACCTCCCATCCTCTCCCACGCCCCAACTTTCCAGCCCTTCCCAAAGTCTCATACTTCACAACCCAGGCTTAAAAGTCACCCTGGCTTTCCACCTCTGTACCAGCTGCAGCTGCTAGGCGTCTCTGCTTCTGGTTGCCACCAATGCTCTAGGAACAGGACAGGCCTAAGGACACACAGTACCAAAAGATACACAATCATGAGGCACTGATATCCCAGGAATGAAATGGCAGATCACGCTGTCAGCCTTTTACCACCTTATCCCTCTCTGTCTTGGTCCTTTGCTTCTCGACCTTTTACTTCCTTTCTCCGAGCTACAGGTCCTCTCAGCTACAGGAACAAGGCCTCAAGATAAGCAACATTTGCTTCTATTAACCTGGCTATATGCTCTCTTCTTCCCAAAGTGCTGGAAAAAGTAGCAGAGCCATCCTGGGTATAATGGAGTCTACATACTCCTCCTTCAAGAGGAGAGGGTAAAAAAGGCATTGTGTTGCGACAGGACTGGTGGCTAAAGAGGAAGGGGTCCTAATGGTCCCAGCATCTCCTTCTGATAAAGACTCCACTGTAGATAAAATTCCCAGCTCCCAAGCAAGAAAAAAAAAAAATCAGCTATAGGAGAGGAGTTGAGGGGAGCCGAGACTTACTGCCTAAGCCCATCCAGCCCTCGCACATTTCCTGCTCAACAGACTGAAGAGTATCACAATGTACATTTTTGGGTTTGGTACCATAAAAGAATCCAAATGCACAGATCAGCGTATTTGCAAATGCAAATAGATGCACTAGTCTCATGGGAACTAACAGCTAGAATTCACTGTCCTACAAAAACGTAATGAGATATTGCATAAATATAATTTGTTTTTAAAATGCTGCCTAAATCTAGCTCAATTGACATAATACAGGTCATCAGCCTGGGTTGATAACACTTTAGATGGACATACTACAAAACATTCATTATATAAAACTGAATATCACCTGGCTGGAGAAGTTTGTAATACCTGAATGTTATCATTCCTTTTCCTTTTATGCATATAAAAGATGACGCATTACTGAAGCAAACATTTTCTTTCAGAGGCGCAGAACATGAAATTTATTAACGTTGCAGGGTGTCTTATATGTGCAAGCGTCATCGGTGTGCCTTACAATGAAATAATTGTATAGGTAAAAAACATTAACCACGCATTTTCCACATGTGGCTTGTAAATCAGGAGACTAAATACGAACGTAGCATGCTGGAAGGCTGTGGTGATTAGGACCGGTCCCAGGGGTCCCCTTATTTTCCATAAAGCAATGCCTACATTGCACAGAGACAACAGTATCCATCCTGAATGAAAATATTATCTTACTGCTAGTCGTATTTATACAAAATGAAAATCCATCTATCTCAGCCCTGCACTCAGAAACTTAAGAAAAATCACCTTTAAAAGCAAAAAAACAAAACCTCGGTAATTTGAAGTTAGCACCTTTTTTTTTTGGAAAAAGATTAATTTTCCATAACAAACAAAGCAAATTCTTCCTTTTCTTTTTTTTTTTCCTAATTACATCACACAAATGCTAAATGAGGATCCTAATATCACTGACACTGCTATACTGCAAACCTTATTAGCAAAATCTAACTAAGAATATGAATGTAGTAATTAAGACTCAGGTAATGGCCATAGGCGAGTTTGGAGCTGGAATTAAATTGTCCAGACACCCACTGCGCAGAACTGACTGCGCTCTGCCCTTTCACGGACCTACAACTTGGCAGGACGGAAGAGACGCTGCACTTAACTCTTCGGTTTTGCCTTCCACCCACAACAGAAAATTATGGCTCACACTCACTGTATCAAATTCCATTTTGGGACACAGTTAGACACGAAAACAATCCAGTCCCACTGTGAAATAGGGCAGTTGAGAATTACTAAGTTTTACAATAAGGCTAAACTTTTCCTAGACTTCCTTTCAGCAGAAACACCCTGTTAGTATGGCAGCATTCAATACAGCAAGCATACATAAGAATACAATATGCAAACTAATTTACCATGCAAAATATTACTATTTGCCTACAGACAATGCTTAGAAAAAAACCCAAGATACTCTTTATCAACTCTTGTTTTAAGATTGCCAATATTATACTTCTCCAACCAAGCTAAGAATGTTATTTACTTAGCCATATATAATAACAAGGAAACCATTAAAAGTGATTTTTACATTTAGAAGAGTAACAAGAGTCATTTCCTGAAGCGATTCTTACGAGACAGGACAGAGAGCCCCATGTAAGCACGGCTGCTGAGGTTTCAAGATAGACTACATTTTCAGTCATTCACAAGTACTTTTTTTTGGAGGGAAACGGTAGGACAAAAGCCTAATTACATAAGTCGTATTATTGCCAAAAATTCTGGGCTTGTTGTTTCCAGAAGTCAGAGAAAATTGAACTGTCATACGAAAGCAATCGCTCGGGCTGGGCCAGGACAATCAAATGCGGAGCCACATCATTGGTCTGAATTCCTGATGTGCTGAAACGCTGATAAATGAAGAGACAAACAGGCACAACATGCATCAACAAGCACTTAAACCGTGCGTGGGAGCACGATGCTGCATCCTCAGAACCAAAGGCGCTCTCTCAGTGGAGGAGCGGATGTCCGTCTCGGTGCGCAGCCCAGCGCCGGGCTCCAGCACAGTCCGACGGAGCCGCTGGGCCAACGCTCCGCACCCACACGCTCTCGCACCCCACAGCGACGCCTGCGTTCGCTCCTGCTCTTCCCTGGGCTGGTTTTCCTCGGTTTTGTTTGAAAAGAAGCAGTAGCAAAAAGGTTACAAAACATAATAAATCAAAACGCCAAACATGCTGAGCCAGAGATGTTCTATGCTTTCCATTACGTGTCTTAGGAAGCTGTTTTCAGGGTAAGTAATGTTGCACAGGACTTTTAACATGCAAAAATGTTTAAAGAGCATCACAATGATTGTATGAAATCAAACACTTGCAAGTTAAAAAATGCCTGGAAAAGGATTTTGGGGGGTATCCCGGATTTGACACCCTCACGCAGTCGCACTGCATAATCTCATCTGATTGCCTTGCAGACTATATTCCCACAGGATCTCACCTCATTTTGTGTAAATAAAGATTTACTGGCTCTGGTCCTGAATAATGATGGAATTGAATTATATCAAAGAGGCAGTGTACAGATTAATTAAAGGTTTGTGAAGCTTTGTGGCAGTACAGTGATAAGTGCCATACAAAAACCTACAAGGAATTGAATAATCCTGCCTGTTGAGCTTTGTTTGAATAGTGGGCAGAAAATAAAGTTTAGGCTCCATTAAGCAATGCGGTGAAAAACACCCAAACATCAAATAGTTCTTTCAGTCCGCGCTGTCCCTTCTCACTAAATGAGAGATGGGCTTTATGTAAATGGGCTTTATGTAAAAAATGGGCTTTACGTAAAAAATAGCTGAATTTCATTACCATCCTCAAAATTTCTTTTCAACACAGTATTTCAATATATATGATTTTCCCAACAGGGCAAGTTAAAAAGAGAAGAACCAGCCCCCCTGGCACTATCCCCACTGCTCCACAAAACTCGTATCCCGCAGGAAGTAACAGCGTGGCTGAACTAATTACACCTGCCGAGGCGGCAAACTGCTCGCCAGCCCCTTCCCAGCTCATCCCACCGCCCCCTCCTGCGGCGCCCGTCTCGCCCCACTACCCCGGCCCCAGACTCCCACCTTCAGTTCCAGTAACTCTCCTACTAGTCCCCGCTTGCCCCAAACTCTTGCCCAACCGGTCCCGATTCCCATCTTCTCCTGCCAAGGTCCCTTCCCGCCTCCCCGTGCTCCGCCGGCATGAGGCAGGTGCCAACACCTCTCCCTTTCCTCCTCACTTCAACAGATTCTGACATGGGCAGGAGAACGCACGCCAAGGTCAGGCTTCAAACCCCTCCTCCAGAACAGAAGGTCATCAGAAGTAATGTCTGTTTTAAATGCAGAGAAAATAATTCCTCTTTTTTCCTATTATTTCTGGCATTATTTCGTAACTTATTTTTGGAAACAGGTAACTCATTCTGAATGAAGTTTCAGGAAAAGTGTTTTCTTAAACAAAAAAAAAAAAGAGGTTAAAAATAAAGTCACACCACCTTACTCTAGACCTTTAGCATGGAAAAAAAAAACCCGACCTCTCAGGCTGTTGAAGTCTATTGACTATATAATTAATTCAGATTAGGATCTTACAAAGCATCTAGCCACTAAAAACCCCATGAAAATAATTGGTGCTACCTATTTCAGCTGTGTATTTGTAGATACGTACACACATGGATATGTACGTCCATGTGTGTATCTATAATGACTTCTAAAAACAGGCTCCTTTTTCTCTGTACCATCATTGCCTCAGATTATTAAAACAGAACTGATGTGAAATACATTTCTCCATGCATGCTGTTGGCTTAATTAAAAATAAACAAACAAATAAATAAAACCTTAACAAGATACACCTTAGTTAAAGAGAGTTGATGGCCTATTTTCCTTTTTATGGACATGCTTAATTTTATTTCTCACACACTTTATTCAAGCAGATACTCTACTAAGTCATTCCATGTTCTCAAAAGTATTTTAAAATACACTTTTGACAATGCTACTGAGTGGAATAAGAACAAAAAAAAAAAATAACGTCAAAACTGTTTACAACAGGAAAAATTCAAATTATTATTCCTTTCCAATTTTCTATCTAAATAGGCATCAATCAAATCCTCCATAAAACAACGTTAAGAACCTGTACCAAAGAAAGCGAAGCAAATACTGCCACCAAGATCAATCCCACAGGCTACAGCGCAAGAGGATTAGTGGAACAGCTCACTGCATCTCCCGTACGTCAGAACGTATCTGTCACACCACGTAACAGAACCCTGTGATGTCTATACACGTGTTGCACCCTAAACTACCATGACAACTATTCACAATCAAAAGAGAAATGCAACGAAAGCAGTAAACGGTCTCCATTTCCCCGTGTTTCGTCCCTTTGAGCCCTTCCTCTGCTAGTCATTCTGGTGGTGAATTGAAGCATGGAAGTGGTGATGCTCTACCTAGAGAAAAAAAAGCAATGCCAAGAAGAGCTCTCTCCACAAACTGTGTCCCAGCTGCCCTCTGCGGGGCTGCGTAACCGGCCCCAGCTCCAGCTCCCGACAGCGTGCCCGTGCCAAGGCGGGCGAGCTGTGCGCCGCAGCCCCACAAACGGCGGGGCCCGGCACAGCACACGCTCCTGCCCACGCCTGCACCCACATGAAATGCACATCACGTGGATGAATAACTTCACAATTCAAACCCACGGCTCCGCAACTGAAGATTTCCATGTCTTTTCATGCAAACGTCTTCCGAAAATTCAACTACAGCAAAGACACGACAGTGCTGGGGCCATCGGAACAAAATCCTGATGTGTCTGAAACTTAAATACTGTTCCATATTTCCAAATACAGTAACAGACTGTGTAAAGTAAGTGAAATAAGGAGACTCCGCTGCTGAAAAACTAGAACCTAGCAGTGACCTTGCCCCTTTTTTCCCCATGTTCTTTATGTTGCAACCCCATAATATTGCAAAGTTTTGCAATACTGATGTTTTTCTTAAAGCCCCATTTCTCCCAAGGGCGTGTGAAGACATCGCACACGATTTATTTTTATTTTTAAGCTTTTAATTCTCACAGATAAACAAAGAATCACGTAAATTATGCCTCAAAGTGAGTCCAAAAGCTCAAAACTAGAAAGGAGTGAAAAGTTTGTAATTGAAGAATTTTGAAGGCCAAGTTGAAGTGCTAAAATGTTTGGGTTTGGCAGAACACAAAAACTTTAAAAGAAGTGTAGATGGATAAATACTGTAAAAATACATTTCTTCTTAGGCATCCAATTAATCAAATGCACTCAATCATTTAGGTGTTTTTCTGTCTCAGGACAACTTCGCTATCTTAAGGTTTCTCTGAAGTCAGATATTCAGGTACCCGTCACACAAAATCAAAGGAATTATCATACGGAAATATTTACGACAGAGGTCCTAAGAGGCCATTTCCCAGTTACGTTCCACAAAGAGAATAAAGAATGCAACTAAACTAAACTCAAGCCACGTGGTCAGTATTTTTACTGTAAAATGTTTAATAAAAAGGTTAATTTTCTAGCATGTAATACAGACAACGTATTAGAAATATTATGCGCATAGAATTTCTATCTCCAAGGAACCTCGCAAACACGAATACGCGCAGCTTCCTCCCGAGGCGAGTCTCACACCTATATCGCAGCTGGAGAAACCGAGGCAGGAAGGCAAGATTCCCCCAAAGGCACAGAAGCTAGTCAGGTCCTGACTCCCAACGCTGAGCCAGGGACCGCACCCTGCTTTCATCCACTCTAGTAATTAAAAATAAAAGAATCCTTGGTCTGTATATTCTTTTCAGGCAGAACCTGTCAGACCTGTTAATGTACTGACAATGTATTTAAAAAGTCACAAGACAGACAGCCGGTGGAGAAACTTTATTAAAAGAATCCTGATACCGCATGTTTCTTGTAGAATACCTGCCTCTTTTGCCTTGCTCCGGACTGTGTTCATTCTGCATACCACCCTCTTTAGTTTTGGACGATGGGGGATATAAATTGTGCCAGATTCTTGTTCTGAGGAGGCAATGCCTTCTCTAAACATGGCTTACAAGAAGGCAAAGAAATGAATTCAGTCATCAGGAAACAAACAGATAAATATAGGGCCATGTTATTCCTCTTGCTCTGATCAAGGCAGAATGAAATGTATAAAAAGAAACTGCAAAGTGGTAGAGAGTTCAGATTCTCCCACAGACCACAGGGGAGATTTGATCTCCTCACCAGGGAGCGCCGCAGGCATTTACCCTCTGCAAAGGCAACCAGATCCCCAGAAGTGGGTGAAGGCAGCTAATTCTCGCCTGTAATTCCTGATTTGCCAGCCTCGCATTGCATCAACGAAAACCCTGCTGTGGACAGCCCTTGGGAAGCTGGCTGAATTGCTCTTCTTCTGACATCCTTCGATTCTTCTTGTGAACCTTTACATGTCTCGGTGAGCACAATCTGGTTCTTAACTTTAACTAGAAAAACCATAGTCTGTCTGTGGTCTCAGAAAGACGTCCTTTCACGCTTTCTTTGCATTTAAATTGGGATATGTCTGACTCTGCCAATATAAAATATAAGAAAGCTAGTCAAAATGAGGACTCCATATCCACATGCATCACATTAATTAGAATTTCACAATACTAATCATGGGAATAAGCATTGTCAAGATTGCGGCCTCGGTAAAAAAATCTGCAGTACAGATGATCCCAAGATCAAAGTTCACCTTACAGACTTATCATCAGCAGGATTCAGCTACAAAGGGAAACATACCATCAGAGTTATATCACAAACCCATACCCACAGAGCTCTCCATGTGTACACATCGCTTCCTTCGGGAAAAAGACCTTTGTGGGGTCGCCTGAAGAACACAAACAGGGTGCTGAAGCCATGTCTGCCGATTTTCCTAAACGAATAACCCTCCCAACTCAAAAGCCAGTAAGCGCTTCATGTTCTGGCAGACTGCAGCAGATACGCCACGAGTAAATTCAAGTCACTAATACTATAAAAGAGCAGACCAACTGCCTGTGTAAAATAAAGGACTAACACATTAGTCCCTGTTAAAACTGCTGTCTGATTTTTATGTCTATTCAATTTTATACCACCAAGAAAGTCCAACTCTGCCGAGCTATATACCTTTTCTACATTCCTCCATTTTTCTCTGAACAGCATGTACACGTGGAACAGGAATTTTCAAAGTTTAGCACAATTTTCACAAACCACTAGTTGCACTTCACTTCCACTGCCGTCACTATTCTCATTCTTATTTGCTGACAGGCAGTAACAGCTTCCCTACGTTTAACAAAGACTGAAGGCTCGAGGCTTTTGTGGCTTCAGAAGAGTTGGTGAACTGTCTGTGCTGATGGAAACTGCCCTCCAGTTAGACTAACACAGGAGATGGCCATCACGTTATACAGTAACATTTGAGCAACACAGTTTCTGGATCACAGCAGTTATGCTCATTTAGGCTTTATTCTATACCCCCAGAAGGGCCAACCAACTAAAGCCGACTTGATTTAGGTTTCCATTGCTTGCTTGAAGATGGAATTTGTGTCAGGAATGCCTGTGCAGAGAAGACAATCCCAAAGAAACCAATCAGCCCCACCAGCCTGCCCGGCAGTTGCCTTGGAATTAAATACTAAGACTGCTATCCGAGCACTGTCAGAGGTTCTTACACGTCTGATCATTCGCGAAGTTTTGAGAAAAAAAAATTGCTAGCAAAAAAAGGTGATACAACTCAGTTAACTGTGTTGCGTAACAGACATTTGAAATAAATTCTGCGTCTTTGGATGCCAGTCTAAAAATGTGTTATTTTGTTTACCATAAACTCAGCAAGACAGTGATTCTAGATAAAGAGCTCTAACTGCAGAATGTCAGTAGATGACAGTGAGGCCTCTCAAATGAAATAAGCACATAAAAAAGTCTAATACAACATCAAGCTCTTGTCTTCACACACTTACATGCATACCCCTCTAATATTTCAATTAAAAAAGCTCATTCTTGATGTTATTTGATTCAACTGCAGTAAGCTCTATGAAGACTTGAATCGATTAAAATGGTTGTAGCGTGTGTTACTCGTATGAGTAACTCTGAACTGATGCTGCTTTGTCATCGTAGGGGCCTGCGCCAGTTCCACAACGTTGTTGGTTTCCAAGTAAAAATGGCTAACACTTCCGTACACAGCCTAAAACTGAGAACAAGCTGGGAAGGTGTATGACACCAATAGATGACTGCTTAAATAAATTAATAAATTCCGATCCCTTTGCAGTTGCGGAGAACCCTGCTTTACTCAATGCACGTGGTAGAAAGGAATCAGAATAAAATACCATCCTCAGCCCAAGTGCTGACTTGGCCTCAGAGATCAAACTGCAGAAAATGACTTGGTGATGTTTTCTGGGGCCAAGTGTCTCTGACCCTGGCTTGGGGCAGAGCCGAACAGACCCTTGTGCAGGGGGTGGGCAGGGGTGCAGGGCGGCACAGGGCGGGCACAGCAATGGGACCCTCTGCACCCTCGGCTCCCCCAGATTTCCGAGCCCAGGAGGAGCTGCTTCCAGCACAAAAGGGGAAGACCTGTCACACTGAGCATCACCCAGAACCTCCTTAGAAAAAGGGGGGCAGGTTTACTGCTGAAATGTCATTTGAAGAAGAAATCCACTGATCTACCATGCAAATGGTGACTAACACTCGTTTGAAGTTTAGCCTGAAGCCTGTGGCCACTCCGGTGGACAATTCTTGTTAAGAGCATCATTATACTTTAGTTAAAGTTTTTTCTGCACAGTTGTAAACTAAGTTAGCAATGAAGCGTGACATTCTGGTTATGTGTGCACTACATACACGGTATAGAAGGGCTTCAAGAAAACAGCGATGAGTCTTAAATACTGAGCTACCAGGTCAAAACTATCTGTAGTCTGGCAACCCATAAAGCAATGTATTGGGTTTGCGCGGCAAGGTTTTTGTAGCAGGGGGGCTGCAGAGGTGGTTCCTGTGAGAAGCTGCTAGAACCTTCCCCCACGTCCGACAGAGCCGATGCCTAAGCTGGCTCCAAGACAGACCTGCCGCTGGCCAAGGCCAAGCCCATCAGTGACAGTGGTATCACCTCTGTGATAGCATATTCAAGAAGGAAAAACTGCTGGGCAACAGCAGCTAGAGAGAGAAGATGCGAGAGCAACAACTCTGCAGACACCCAGGTCAGTGCAGGAGGAGGAGGGGAGGAGGTGCTCCAGGGACCAGAGCAGAGCCCATAGTGAAGACCATGGTGAGCCAGGCTGTCCCCCCTGCAGCCCATGGGGGTCCCTGGTGGAGCAGAAATCCACCTGCAGCCCATGGGTGCCCATGGTGGAGAAATACACCTGCAGTCTGTTCCTGAAGGACTACACCCTGTGGAAGGGTCCCACACTGGAGCAGTTCGTGAAGGACTCCAGCCTGTGGAAGGGTCCCACGTTGGAGAAGCGGTGGAGGACTGTCTCCCATGTGAGGGACCCCACGCTGGAGCCAGGTAGAGTGTGAGGAGGAAAGAGTGGCAGAACAAGGTGTGATGAACTGACCACAACCCCCATTCCCCATCCCCCTGCGCCGCTTGGGAGGAGGACGGAGAGAAAATCAGGAGTGAAGTTGGGCCTGGGAGAAAGAAAGGGGTGAGGGGAAGGTGTTTTAAGCTTTGGGTTTATTTCTCATTCTCCCACTCTGATTTGATTTGTAATAAATTAAACTAGTTTCTCAGAGTCAGGTCTGTTTTGCCGGTGATGGTAATTGCTGAGGGATCTCCCTGTCCTCCTCTCGACCCATGAGCCTTTCGTTGCATTTTCTCTCCCCATCCTGCTGAGCAGGCAGTGGCGGAGCGGCTTTGGTGGGCACCTGGCGTCCAGCCATGGTCAACCCGCTGCAAGCAAGGAAATCACAGTCCATATCTCAAATTCAGCGGGAACTGAACAGTCATCACGTTGCATTGTGTGAATTTTATTCCTCCTATTTGTCGAACGTTGCACCAGCAAAGTTAGAGAGTGCTGTCACTGATTTAGACCGTAACAGATTCATTTCCTACTGCACGGTGGCGTGACAAAACCAAACCCTATGGTCAGAAAAAATCCTTATCAGCTAAAATATGATTGTAACAGACTTTAAGAAATAACGTTGCAGCTCTTAAGGGATCTTTAAGTCATCAATTCCTTTCTCCCCACAGCCCTCCAGCTTAATTCCCTACAGAATTCCCTATGCCTTTCCAGTTTTCTTCTCAAACATTTACTTCAGAATAACATGGATATTATGCCTTACAAAAATATTTATATACCTAAAGTCATATGAATTATAGGCTAAACCAGCCCCTCAGCAATTCACACCACTGCAAAGAAATGGCACTAAATGTGTTAAGAATGTACTGAAACAGGGCAGCTGATCTAATAATTCCTCCATCCTCATTTTACTTCATTTCCCACCACATCTTTCACTCACTGTTAGCAATATACCTTTAAAAGAGCAAACACCTATCAAATTTCAGTTAAAGCTGAGGACACAAACCTCCCCTCCACTGCTTTAGGAATACATTCTCAACTCAATATTACTTAATTATTGGATAAAAGCATTAAACATAATGAAATATTTCACTACAGTAATACAATTAATTTCAGTGCAATTTCTTGAAATTAAAATAATCTCAGTTACTTTACAAATGACATTAAGTGGATTTCCTTACAGCCATGCAAACACCAAAAATGTAAGGACACCAATTCACATTGAATATTTAATTAAGTACTTAGCCCATGGAACTCGATTCCAACAATAAGTTGTACATTCATTTTCAGCCTGCAGTCTATTACCCACATGCTCAAAGAACACAAGAATAACCACATAATACTGCCTCCATAATGGCAGGTAGAAAGAAAATTAAAAGAAAGACCTCGGAGAATACAGAAGGGTAAATTCTGAAAAAAGGATGCGATACGCTTAACACAAATACCAGAGCTTATTTTCATGTTCGGCAGTGCACAAAACAATTGTCATAGGGATTACAAATGAATGCAGCTCTCACACGTGCACACCTCATGTGAAGAATTAAGCAAAAATTACCAAAACGCGTGCAACCTTCAACACGTGGCCGCCTCCTGCCGCCGCCAGGACACGGGGCTATTGGCAGCTCTGCGGGTGTCCAGCCTGGGATCCTGTCCCTGATTATACACACGCTGCTACACGTCCCCAGTCCCTCTCAGGATTAAAACTGTTAGAAGCCATGGATCAATAGTCACTCATTTTTCCAGATTTGCAACAATTCTAGTGTAGAAACAGCTGGCAGTGGCCCCTAAATATGAGAATTCGATCATTAGTTTTTTTCACCATCTCAGTCTGAATGCGTAGGCACATTTGACTACCACACTTTCACACAGACAAACAGGAACCCTCTAAACACTGTTCCTGGGTCACTATAAATAGCAAATCCTTTTTGTTCTGTTTCATCTTTTCTTTTTCTTTTTTTTAATGAATACAGGTGTGTAAATATTTTCCTTCATATGTTTGTATCTAAGTATCAGCTTAAAAAACCCCAAGAAATAAAGCAGACCTCAAACCAAAATTCTACTCTCAGTAACATAAGCATAAATACAGAATATACAGAGAAAGCTCATTAAATTTTGAACTGTCAGACATAACTAATCTGAGAAAAAAACAAAAGAAATCTTTACAAAATAGAGATTAGCATATATTCTCCCTGAAGCTTCTCTATCTGCTACATCCTTTCATAAAACAGTGGTTAAGAAAATGGTAAGAAAAGGTCTGAAGAAAAAAAAAAGGTAAACTTCTGTGAAATCTTACCAGAACCATTGGAAAATATGATCTCCTAGAACAGGGAATGATGAAAAGAGAAAGGATGGGCTAGACAAACTGTCACTGAACCAAGAAGCTGGGGAGCCTTTAACATTCCTCATCAGCCCCCTCCCTAAGCCCTGTACAGAATTTCCAGTTCCCCTCCAGCTCTTCCCAGCTGGGCAGCAGAAAATCATTCATACGAGCTGGGCTTGCTAAAAGACATGCGGGTAACTTGGGGAGAGGATGAAGAAACTGATGTTAATCAAAAGACAGCCTGTTTGTTTAGGTGGTTTCTAGCGGGTGGGCTGAAGGAGGATGGAGCCAGGCTCTTTTCAGTGGTTCCCAGTGACAGGACAAGGGGTAACGGGCACAAGCTGGAACACAGGAAGTTCCGATCGAATATGAGGAAAAACTTCTTTACGGTGAGGGTGCCAGAGCACTGGCACAGGCTGCCCAGGGAGGGTGTGGAGTCCCCTTCTCTGGAGACTTTCAAGCCCCGCCTGGATGCAGTCCTGAGCGATGTGCTCTGGGCAATCCTGCTCTAGCAGGGGAGTTGGACGAGATGATCTCTAGAGGTCCCTTCCGACTCTGAAATTCCGTGAATTTCCCCGGTCTAAAAGGAAATGTGATACTTCACAAGGTTACAGATGGCTTCACTTCTTGCAGTGACAGCATTCAGAGACACTTTTTGGTTGCATTTTTTGGATGTCTTTTCAAACCCTTCTAAATAATTTGTAATCATTCTGTAGAGCCACACCAGAAAATAATTCAAAATCACCTCCCCCCTTTTCCTAACACAGTTGTTTACAATCACCATTTAACAATCACTGAGCTTAAAACAAAGTGTATGGTGTAGATTCATTCACTTTTGTTGTGTCATGAAAACAGAACTGGGAGGTTTGCCAGAATTGCACGTGGAGCACTAAGCGATTAGGTACCCAGCCCGTCTACTAGCAGTGCCCTTCGCTGTCAGAGCATTCCAACAGAGAAATTGCAGTTCTGGGTGAGAGAGAGAGGAAAAAAAACCATCAGATTATGGAGGGGAAATGATCATGTCCACAAGAGTGAGCGCTCTCCAAGGAATTATTGTTTTTATTCTGAATTTGGGTTAGATACACTTGCCTTTAAGTGTTGAGATGCCGTGTTTTACAAGGCAGTGAAAAGTCAACTAAGTTGCTTTCTCCAATATGGGAGACAAAGAGAATCCAAAGTTTCTTTAAAAGAAGACACAGCTCTACTGGAGTTTTGGCCCATCATGAAGTAACTCACATAATGATAAGAAAAGTGACCAAGAAGGAAAGGACACATGTTAGTGACATAAGCTTACCCTTTTTTTAGACATTGAAGTATGAGTGACTGGGTGAGCTACAGGTGCAAACACAAAGGAAATTACTAAACTTTTTCAGAAAAAAAAAAAAGATAAAAAGGATTTATCGTTTTGTCAGAAAGGTATTTATGGCTATTTTACTCCGGTAGAAATTCCAAGCAGTTACCAAGGCATTGCATCCAGCACCCCAAGCATAGGCAACAACAATAAAAATATCCTAGTCATAAGGAGCTGGTAACGACAGCACTTGAAAGAAGGTAACAGACAGATAACAAATCAAGGCCATGTATTGCTGAGTTCTCACACTTAACAATCTGCAGCTTGCAACAGGTAATAAAAACTAGTATATAAATGAAAGAGACTTTTAAAAAAGATTTCTCGTTTATACCTTAGCTTCTATTTCTCATAGGAAACAACAGGTATTCTACCTCTACTGGAGAAATTCATTATCTTTTTTTGTATAATAACACTCAAAGGAAAAGAAGTCACAAAGCAGCATCATTTGTGTAAATATTTTCCACTTACTTCAATGAACATGCAATTTCAGCCACAGAAAGAAAATTATAACCTCTTTCCCACTTAATGGAGAACAGGGACCCAAAGAGGAAAAGGAATTAAAGAGTAGATGAAAATATATTTAGGACTCAAATTGAGAAATGTATAAAAGGTCTTCCGCTGAAATCTTTCTTTAGTCTTTTACACATGTTCATTATATTCATAAAATACACGTGGAATCCCATACTACATCACCAGGGAAAAAAAAAGTCTTCTAAAGTGGTCAGCAGAGTCTTTGCTGCCGTCCAATGTCCACGACCTCCTGTCTTGCTGGCACATCACCTTTCAGCTGTTTATCGCCACGCTAAAGTCTAGCATTACCCCAGGACATCTCGCCTCACGCTGCAGCCAGAAGACCTAGCCCGGCGCCCTGCCTGCGGGCAGCACACACACGTTGCCCAGCCCGGCCCCACCAGGGTTACGCTCTGCCAGAGACCACCTGAGGGACCATACTCTGTTCTACCACAGCCTCCATCTCCATCTCGCCACGAGGAACTCTTCAGGCCTGTCACAGTCATCCCGTGCTGGACCCTGGCTCTCATCATTTTCTTTCTAGTACAATACTGCAAGGCAGCAAGTGCCTACCTATCCTGTTTTAAAAGGGACTTGAAACGACTTGAGTGCTACTAGAACGTACAAGCCTACTGTCATTAATAACTGAAAAAGGTAAGGACAGCGTAAGTGCACATGTTTGAGCAGAGCAGTGATTCGTTAGGAGGGAATAGCCAGAAGTAGTCGTGAAGACCTACATTTTTCTATTGTCACAATCTTCCTCTCATTACTAATTAATGTTTGGGTATGACTGAAAGCAGAAAGACAGTAGCATTAATGTGACTGCATTAAGGTCAGTAGAACCGCTCATAATACCACTATGCCCTATTTCTGACAAGTAAAAAGAAAAGTAATTTTGAAATAGGCCTGCCAGATTATCAAAAGATCAGATAGGCATACGCATACAAATATGAAGAGATCACCATTAAAAAAAAAAATAAAATAGTCTAGCTAGGGAGATTCAAGTTGTTATTTCAGCATGACACTGTTGTTGCCATGTGGGTGTACCAATTTGTTTGCTCCTTCTCTGCCTATAGAAATAGAGATATTAAGTTTTGAAGGGAGACTTACATTAAATTTTCCCTCTCCTGAATGCAACAGAGTCCTTGAACCCTTCAGCAAAGCTGCTGGCTGAAAAACCAACCTTGTTCAGGATTATTTTATCACCAACGATTATTTTATTAGTGGCCATAAAATACTGACATTTTCATTCAGTAGATGGACAAAACGTATACCCATATGCCAAACGACGTTGGAAATTACATCATAGAGTAAGTGTTCGTGCTTTTGAGCACCATAATAAGCACAGCAGTAAGTCTACTCCACTTGGAAGTCTACTCCGTGTTCTTTCGCATAACCCACGATCACCCCAGGAAAGGAAGTCCCATGGGGCTTGCAGGAGCCCCAGCAGAGGTTCACCACCCGTATGACATGCCAGGCTGAACCGAGGTGCTGTGGGTCTGCGCCAGCAAGTAACTGCCCGTGGCTCAGAAAAACTGTCCTTGGAAATACCTGCTACAGGCTGCGGCCAGTCACCAGAGCACAGCTCTGCTGTGGTAGAACACATCTCCGGTTCCAACAGAGAAGCAAATTCTGACTCTCCCTGAAAATACACTACGGTACAAATGTTTCTCGTTTTAAGAGCTAACAGTTTCCTGCTGAGAGCTTACAATCTGCTGAAACTTCATGGCGTTCCTCTGGTCTTCCGAGGGGGAGATTCTTCTTGCCACTTCCATTGCCAAGAATGGTGTTAGATTCCATTAATTGACCAATCTTCTGTGGCTGCTTTTGGCATGACAGATATGCATACCATACATTTTGGATGGGAATTTAATTATGCATATTTTTCAATGCCTAGCAGAACCATGCTTCTACAGGCTATTGTAATACAAGTAAATATTACTAAAATACACTACTTAGAACAATGATTCTACCTTAAACTATTCCGAATACCAACATGTTTGAATTCTTCCTATAATCTTTTACTCCTGACACTGTATTATCCTTTCAAAACACGCTCTGCCAGTTGTTACGAAAGTGGGTATCGTGAGATTTGGTTGAATAATGAGGGAAGTGAAAAAGAAATTCATGAAATTTCATTCCTGATGTCAAACAGCATTCCGGTTCTTAACTGTGTTGGCATGCTCTGGGAAGCAAGGAGGGCCAGCAAGGGCTGGTCAGGAAGATAAACTGCCCTTTAAAGGCAAAACATCTGTTGGGAGTCAGGAGAAGTTCAGTCAAACGGGTGAAGGCAGCTCAGCCATCGCCTCGTGGAACCACAGGATACTCATGGAACCGCTTATCGCTATTAACTCCAATAAAGTCCACCAAGTACTTCAGTCAAGAAGCATCAGACAGATCAGAGGTTTTCCACTGAGATTAGTTAACTATTATTCTACTAAAAAAAAAAAAAAACAAACCAAACCAACACAAAAAACACCTACCTAGATTTTTGTAAAAAGTATAGACTGAAAAATTCTGAATTGCTTTTCCTGTCTACAGAAAATGTCAGTGGAAAGCCCAGTGCTTTCCTTCCTATTCAAACATTGAAAAATGACATTCTTAAGCCTAAGTTTCTCACATATTTTAAGAGAACAATAGTATTACCAATTTATAACAATTTTATTAACGACTGCTATAAGTGTTAATACATTTGAAGCTAATTAACTACTCAACTATACTTCTAAAAATAGAGCTCATCATTTTGAAATAAAAGAATAGTTTGGTTAAGCAAATGTGGCAACACATAAAACAATATAATTACGGTAAGTACCAGCATTATGCAATAAATATATTCTGAAACTCTCCCAAAGACTGAGGCCCCTGCACAGTACGATCAGGGATTTCAATCAGAGGCCGACACTGCCGAACTTCAACATATTTGAAACTGTTTGAAAACCACTGTATGGTCTACTGGAGCGATAACTCTGAGGATAAATACTACCGACAGAGGTCCTTAATTTGTCTCGTAATTTGGAGGCGAGTTCAGAGGGGAAAGTAACATTTTTGCATGTTTATCTAAATGAAACGCTCTCCAGGTCAGGCTAAGCAAGAGGAGCATGAAGACACAAGAACTGGGGAGAGAGACAGATGGAGCCGTAGATGAGCTGTCACTCTTCTGCTATTAAGAGCCAGATATATCCGGCTCTAAAGAAAGCAAATAAAGGCCAGAGATTTATAGTAATAAAGTTACAACTGTAATACACAGATGTTTTCGCATGAACCAAAGAGACGACATGGGCGTGACCCAGAAAATAAATGCAGTTACTGCTATTGCCACAGTTTCAGGAAAATGAAGCCTAGTGCATGTACTCAAATTATTCGATTTAAAACAAGAACACACAAAAGACTGTTTCTGTCCAACTACTGTTTATAATTTCTCTCTCTCTTACAAAGCAATAAAAATATATCCAAAGCAAACTTAATTCCAGTGTTGGGAAAGTATTATTACCTAATGCAGTACTGTTGTAGCAGATGGACAATGATACTCTTGTAATAGAGTGTAGTGTTTTGGGAGACCTTTTAATGAATGTGTCATGAAGTTTAAAATCAGAAGAGAAGGGGGGAGAAAAAAAAAATCAGAGGGGAGTAATAAATCACTCTTCACTCTTCAATTTGCTAAATAAGAAGCATTTCTCCTTTTAAGCTTATGGATGACAGAAGTTTCTGTAGTGCCGTTGTTTATAGCTGCATAGCAGATTTGTAGCCAGAGTTATGCTTACACAAGTAATTGATTTTTGATTCAGCAAGAGGGGAAAAATTAAAAGTAAGTAACTTTGGTGTTTGCTTCTTGGGGGAGAAATATGTTCTCTTCAGCCTCAAACAAAGAATTGCTGCCTTTTTTTTTTTTTTAAGCAATAGAACAAAAGGCATGGGTTAATAAAACAGTGATAATTGACTGTATCCTCCTTTTAGTTCATAAGCCATTAATTGGGACACTCACCGCAGACTGGAAAACCTATGTTCAGGTTCCTTGTCCTTCAGGTCAGAATGCGGATGGCATACCATGAATAAAGTCTGGGTTCCCAGCAAGGGAAAGGAAAATACCAAACATATACCCATTCACTAAGAACTTGTATATTTCTGTTTACAACAGAGCTGTAAATATTCCACGATCATTTCACTAAGGACTCTATAAAGACAGCGAAGACTGTATAGGACCACCTCGAGTTTAACACTGCACTGCTTCTAAAAGAATTGACTTTAAAACATAATACTGTTTTAACTACTGTGCGTATATAAGAACTATGTATTTAACTAAAATCACCTTTTTTTTCAGCATCGGGTTTTTAAAACCCTAACTGAACACAAGGTCAACTCAGTCCTCCCTTCTTAGTCTTTTCATTTGCTTACAGAAAAAGGTACCTGCAGATTTGCCTGCCTGCAGAAACAAAACCAAGAATTGCTACATTGCACCAAAGCCATTCTCTTTCCCAAAAAGCCCCGTTTTGCCATCTGGGAAATGAGTTACAGTCCCTGCAGAATGTGTGGCATCTGGGGAGCAGAACCTGAGCAAGGGGAGGGACAGCCCGGCCACCAGCAAAGGGCGAGAAGGAAGCTTTAAAGCACTCCTTCCCAGACTTTGAGAGAGGTACCTACAAAAACAATTAAATAAGGAAAAAGTAGATAAACAATAGTAAATATACCGAATCCAAGGTGTTTCTGAAATACTTCAGCTGCTTTCCTCGTACTCCGTCTGCCCCAGATGAACACTAGCTTTTTCTGTGTGACACCGACATTCCCAAGCTTGCCCTGAGTCTCTGTGCTCTTAAAACATGTGGAAAGAACACCCTAGGAAAGACTCTGCATTTCACAAGTCAGCCTGCAGAATTTCTGATTAAGGAGAACTATTTATTTTTTTTTTTTCCCAAAATGAAATACGCCAAACATTTACCACATGAAGAATGGCCAGATTTTCACATGCTAGTATATTCTGCCTAGCTGTAAAAAAAATAATAATAATCCATTTATGTGGTTTCAGCCGCTGCCAGAAAACTTGACGAAACTTAACGACTGAATAATTTCCCTGCATTGTTTCAAAATTCAGGATATGATAAATATGTATTATTGTAAAATATACAAATTGAGCACAAAGTTCCAAGCGTAGCATTTCAGAAACTACAATCATTTCGAAGCCCCTGCACTGACAAGTTCCATACTGTTACATCGCACTTCACAGTATGGTATTCAGTCAGCGGCGATTTTCAGAGCAATGGTTGGTATCCGGTAACAAATTCCACTCTAGCAAGAAGATTCCTCCTCTTCCATTTGCCCAACAACATTTAAAGAGAGAGTGTTTCTGTAAACAACTTTTGCTTGGGGGTAATGTCACCAATCACTGCAAATATTTTATCTTCAATTAGCTAAAAAGGATTCAGAAAGGAAAGCCGCATTGTCTGGCTGTGATTGCTCAGGAGCCCTGAGTAGCCCATCTCCCGGGCTGGTGCAGCATGGGTAGAAACATCTGCTACGCTGAAGGATGCTACGACATGTTGACAAACTATAGTAGGCAGCTGAACCTCTTGCAAACTTTTTTTAAAATTAATTCAGAAAAAAATGTTTAGACGCTTTTGTTCCCAAAGGCATTACCATCACTCCACTGATTATGCTAATGGTGTTCTACTGCTATTAAAATACATCTAGGCGCCAAGCAGACAATTGCCCCATTTTCCAGCCTATTTAACAAGTTGAATACATAACTCTACTCATTCTTTATCTCCTTGCTACAATAAACTTTGAGGAAAGAAAGGGTGAAACTTTCTGGAGGTAAGAATATTTTTTATTTTGTTAAAAAAAAACCAACAAAAACCAAAAACCAACCAACCACAACACAAAAACAAACCAAAACAACCCAAGCAAACAGTTATCCAATTTAAGACTCCTACTTTCAAGAAAACCCTAAAAATGATGAAATGGCCCTGACACCATTTATAAGAAAGTACCATGTGAAATACTGAGAAATACAAACAGCTAAAGGCTTTCGAAAGACAAAAAGCAGAAGGTCAGGAATTCAGCCATTCAGGTATTTTACTCAAAAACAGATTAATTGATATTTAAAACAGAGAAGATATTAGTATTTCCTGGTCTGTATGGTTCATAAATTTAAAAGCAGAACACTATGCATGTTATTACTCACAGTTTTAGTCTTTAAAGCTTTTGGTATTCATACAGCAACAACAGATCTCAATGACCAAACCACATGTGTTTTTCCATCACAATATTACTAAACTGAAACATCGCACCTCCAGACTTTCCCTCCCTTTCAGTAAAAAAAAAGATGACTTATGCCACAAATTCCACTCCAAAACTAACAGGACTCCCCCTCTTCCCCTAGCATTGATTAAACACTACATACATGACTCGCTGACAAATCCACTTTTAACACCTCTTTCGGCTGTTGAGGGATTACAAACATGGATTTTTGCTGATGCTGCTTCGTAGAATTTAGCTTTTCCTCCAGAAAATTTAAGTTTCTCTTTTGCTAGACATCACAGATAAGCTCTGACCACAAACTCAGTTGCTAATTCATAAAAGCTATTAAATTACTTAATTGTATATTAATTTCTGCAATTAAAGAATTCAGTATATTAAACTGAGTTACAGAACCCCAAAATCTAACCGTACCTCTAATTTTCAAGACCTAACTCTTTGCCTAAATCAAATATCTGCCTCTTTGAACCAACAGACGTATTCACCCAATCACCAACCTGGCAGAATGACAACCAAACCCGTATTTTAATTTACCACAAAAAAAGAAACAAACATCCATACGGACAGTCCACTTATTTTCATGTGAGAAATAATCATGAAGCACTTCTTACCCTCCTTTCAACCCAATAAGGGTTGTAGAAGAGAGAGAAGAAGAAGTCAAGCTCTAAAGGTTGTGCTGGGTCGGTTAATAAGAGACATCCAGGAGTTGACTAAAAATCCCCTAACTTTGAAAGTGCTGAAGAGCAACATGCATACAAAACACTGTTAAATTTATTTACAGAATGCAGAAGAAAAATCTGGGTTAATGTGGCTGTGCTGCCCTCAACCTAGCCAAGTAGGATTTCAGCAAGTGTTGTCCTACAAAAAGTAGGAGGTTAGGATCAAAAATGACTCCTCCCTTCACTGGAGGTGTCCTGAAAGTCATAGGAATCCAAGATTTTTAGTAGAAGCATCCCATAGAACCTTTTCATTATAAGGGAGATTTTTATCTAGCCTAAGTTGGGAAAAACAAGAGAGTGATTTAGTCAGCCCTGTTGGCAATGCTATCTTCATGTTATCTATAATGACTACCACGCGAAGGCACAAAAACTAGCACCATACTCTTCAAGGCAAAGAATTTCTTAAGGATAGTTTCCCTCTGAGCAATTTTATGGAGCAGCTCTGAGCTACTGTAAAAGACAACAACCGATTTATTTCCTGAGTATTCCAAAAGCGACAAGCAGAAAAGGAGATGTGCTGCCTACGCACCAAATTCCACTTCCATGGCAGCACTGGTGTTCATGGCATCAAACTCCGCTAGGATGTTTTTGCCAGGTTCCTTTGCACACCAAGGGAGCTCAGGGTTCCCAAGGAGTTATTAACATAATGCCAAGAAGGCATGAGCAGCGCGGTGAACAAGGTGCTACAACGAGGAATCGGGAAACGCGAGTTTCCATCTCTGCTTCTGACTCCCTGACTGAGTCATCACTATCGCGATAGCGGTGCTCTGGTTCCTGCCCTCCACGCTCTGTCTTCAGAACCTTGTCCCATGTATACGTGCAGCGCCAAGGACGACAGAAAACATCAACGTTCTCAACACCATTACAGTGAAAAAAATAATCACGAACTACAGAAATAATGGCAAAACAATACACACAAAATGGAAATACTATTAAGTGTATTATACCTATTATTGGGGACACAAAATGACAGATTTTAGTATGAAGGGAAAATAGTTTACCATCAAGTCTATATGAGAATTACGGGGCAGTACACAAACACATTTTAGATTTAAAAAGAACTCTAAACAGGCTCCAGGTTGCCCTTATTGAACCGATTTGATTCCCTTCCACCCCTAAACCACATGTTCCACAAATAAGAAGTAATACTGAAATATCTCTTAACTACAATGTGCAGCTAAGACTTTTTCCATTTATTTCTTTGTTACAAGATCTACTATTTTGGATATAGATGTGCAAATGAAAATACAAAGGGCAAATAACATGAAGTCTATTGGAAATTTTTCATCTTGTTTTAAATAATCCTTTGGTATATACTGTTTATCATCCTTACTACAAGCATGCATTATTCCTCCCAGTTCCACCCAGAACGTGGCGAACATGTGAATAGAAAATAAACAAGGACTGTGACATGATACTGCTATTTCACTGCCACCACTGTTTCACATTTTTTTAAGCAGATGAATTTGTAGAAAAAAACCCACAAAAACACAACAACAAAAACNAAACAAACAAAACCCGACAGACCCCCCCCCCCCCAAAAAGCAAACCTCAAATGAAACCGATTGTTGAGACTGTCTGTACTAATTTCATTCTTAGATCAAGTTCCATGCAATTCCTCACTTCTAGTCGGGCAAAAAACCTTCAGGATCTGAAAGATTTTGAGTGCTGATTTAAGTGCTCACACAGTAGGGTGGAAGCTATTTAAGCTCCTGCAAACATTGATATTAAAACCTGCCTTAGGCTCGCTGCTATAAATTCAATATAATTTTACAAAACAAACAGCAGTGTAGGTGAAGTGTCCTGGTGATGCTAGAAATATTTCATCATTAAGATCTTCAGCACAAATCGCAACATTCAAGTCTAATTCTACTATTACTAGTGCTTGCTTTGTATTTAAAGACAAGCTTAGGGTCACCACCCTCTCCAAGAGTGTTAAAAATTAATAAATTGTTCTCAGCTCAGCCCTAAAGTAATACCTGTTTTAGGATCAGCTACCTAAAACAACCAGTCATTGCATATTTATTAATTATGAGATGGTAGCCAGCGCCAAATTCATTCTCCTTCTCCTAACTGAACTGATTGATACGAATGAAGAACAGTAAGAACTGATGTGTAGGACTTGTCTACATGAGGATTTTATTACAAAGTGGATTAGGGCAGGGATTTGAAAGCACAATAATTCCACTGTACTAGAAATATCAACTGTATGCTCTAGCTTAATTATCTGAAGTGGATTAAACTAAACCACATAAAAGAAACAGTTGCCAAACAATAATAGCGTTCACAGGCAAGAAGTGTGGAACAGCAGTTCCAGGCTTCCATGCGTACAAGGATGACACACGCAACTGACGGTACATGTGCATGAAGCATGGCTTGATCAAAGGTCCTTTTTCTTTTCTTTTTTTTTTTTTAAATGCAGTCCTGTATCAGTTTTTCAAACCATAAATCAAGATCCAACAGGTATGGAGTTGGTACAATGTATTAGAATGCAAAGCTATTACCCAGGACTTTATTGTGCCATTTATTAGCTGTTTCCAAGCCTTTCATTTCCTTGTGGTAGTATATTTTCTTCAGTTTTCCAGCAACACGCTTTTCACTATACTATCCTCAGAGACTAAGAAACAACATGTTTTTTTCTCATTCATTCCCGTATTCTTAAACTGGACTTGCATATTGGAGGGAAGCCTAAGGAAAGTGTTACTATAAAATCAGCACAGGCTGAGTACACAGTGCTTTCAGCACAGTCTGCAAGTGCAAGCCCTTATCAGCATTTTCCTTCACTATTCAACAACACTATTAAGCTTTTAAAACAGTTTATAACTGAAAAACCAGATCCCAAAGCCCTTAATTTTATATGAGATAAATACAAAATGATAATCCTCCTGAATGCCTGAACACTTGCTGGTCAACACAATTATGGGACAAAAATGTACTTCCAGTAATTCTTTGTCTTTACTTAAATACTACCAGCTTCTAGTGTGGTCTTCGAAAAATAGCCAACTTAAATCCTAAACATATGAGAGATCAGTACAATCCCAGTGAGAAAGTAGCAGGAAAGGAGAGGAACAGAAGAGTAATGAGCAGTATCAATCATCTCATTGCAGACTTGATTTTTGCAACTGTACAATAACCCACGTTCGATAAGGTTTCCAGCCACGATAACGTTCAAGGACAGCAGCCATACACAGCTCCTGCAGATGCTGGCTTCAGCTGAAGCCCACTTGTGAAGCGCTGCAAAAGCCCAGCAAAGCCTGGGAGATGCCACTCACAGCGACAAGAGCTGCACGTCACCTACCCTGGCACTGAGCAGCTGCTGGGAGCCAGCGCAGCCTTCCTGCACCCTTGCCCTTCTCTACAGACAGGGGAGCAATTAGCCACAAGCCTTCAAGATGACTGGCTAATAGTGACATCATTGTATGCCTTCCTTCCACCGAAATGATAAAGCAAGTTTGGACAATAAGTAAACAATGAACGCCATTAGGAAATATCCTTATCCTCGCCTTTAATTTTATCACCCCTAAAGGAGTGTCTGTCGTATTCTGTTCAGCTGTTTTGGGGTTGTCTTGTTGGGTTTTCTTAAGTACAGATTCACTATACCATAAGCTTAAATAATTGCTTACATCACAGTGGTAATCATTACAAGTACAAAATTACAGTCATCATTTCTCTTCTATAATTAATCACTTCCACGACACAGTAGTTAACCAAATGCATTTCATAAGTTTTCTTCGATAACAAGTGCAGAGTGATTTAAACTGGGAGTTGTTGAAACACAGTATATAGTACAGTTCATGAAACAAAAGAGATGCGATTGAAAGCAACATATAGTGCAAACATACCCCTGAAGGTCAACCTTATTGACACAGGTGCAGCTGCAAAAAAACCAAACCAAAATAACTGAAGGTCGTATTTGTTTAAGAAATCAATAACCATTCTGGGAAATCTACATAGCCATACATCTCATTCATTTCTTTAAGCGCTGCTAAGTTTAAAGGTGTTTGTTTTAAACAGAGTGGGATTTGCATATACACCTACACAATTGTACATTACTTGGCACTGCAGCGAGTGCCCACAGAGATAAGAGGCTCCTTCATGTTAGAAAGAATTAAATTCATAAATACTGGTAATATTCCTCCTCTGAATGCACCTAGACAAACAAGAATAAAATTAAATAGCTACCAGCTTCAGGAAATAAACCTTGTTTTTTTAACAAGAACCTGTATCTGCACTGCTTGGATTCAGTAAACGCACTTGAAGGCTGCTGATTTATCTAAATTAGTTTGAAGTTGAGGTTTAGATGGGATTAAAGCATATCAGGGTGTGAAAGTCTGCCATTTAAGATGCCTGCGAGAGGACCATGGGTTTGTGTACAAGCAGTACTAACGCTTCCAAGAAAAGAAGCAGTGAAAATTATTGATGTGTATAAATAAGACCACCACCAACTTCAGCTAGCTTCCTACCTTGTGTGGGAGCATACGCAGCCAAACTTCAAAAATATGTTATATGCATTCTTACACTCGATGTCCGAGAAGAAGTGTTAAGACTACCTTTATTTTTCTCATAAAAACTGTCATAGTAAACTACTTTGAAGAGAAATAATTTTCAGATATTATAGTTAAAAATCAGTATCTTAATTGCTTAAAATGGTCTTTAAAAAGTAGCAAATTAGCAGTTTTCAACTCTTACATGGCATATAGCTTAGATGAGAATATCTGAGGTGAGCTGAATCATCTCAACAGGCAGATTTATCGTTTCACTAGTGGAATCTAACCACTAGTTACTTGCTAGCGTTGTCATGTCAGGATAGCGTACAGCTAGATTTCCTTTGCTTTCCATTCAAAAATAGGACAAAATTTCAACCATGAAATGCGCAAAGGGCATCAGGAGTTATCTGTTAGACAAACTTCTATTCCAGCACAAAAGTAAAGGACTCAAGGTAAGATAGAAATGTTTCTAATTACTAAAATTAATAAATAAAATAGAAACTTTTAAAAAAATAAAATTTATTAATAGAAATTAATAAATAAAATAGAAAAATAAGTAGAAACTAAATTAATCTGAAATTCTTATTCAAAACTTTGGAAGCAGGAAACTTCATGTTATCATTAGAAATGTCAAAAAGACCCCACTGGAATTTTTTTCCAATGAATCAACAGTAAAATTACCTATATGTATTACCTAAATACAAGAACATCATCATACAAGAACAATACAAGAACATACATCAACATGTATTACCTAAATACAAGAAACATCACTGAAATAAATTCAATAGTTTGTTCAGATATTGAGTACCTGAAAGGAATCTCATTTAAAGGAAAAACAAGAAAGAAATTATTCCACTCCCAGTCATGACTGGAGTATTAGAAACTCTGTGTAGAATTTTACTTGTCGGAGAAGGTGGACAGGGGACAGAGAAATCCAGAGAGGACCACTGCTACAACTGCTGGAGCAGCACGCCGGGCACCTCAGTGGAAAGCTCAAGGATAATCGCTAAATTCAAGATCAAGACGAACTTCAAGCTGTCAGTATCCATTCTGCAACACAGAGTGAATTCCGGCTGGTGCCATTTCCACAAAAGCTGACACAAAAAAGTGCAAGTTCAGTGACTGATCTGGGCTACCCCTTTCTGCCTTTTTAGCAGCTTTTCGTAGTGCAGCATCCTTGGTGTGCAGTATGCACGACAACAGGACAAACCCAGAGACAGCCTAAGTTAGAAGCTGCAGAGTGGCATAAATCTAATTAAGTCTAAGTGGTAAGACTAAAGGAATGTAAATTAGAACCAGATACGTATCAGCTTCCTCACATGCAAGTTGCACTGAATCAGACTTCCTCTGGATTCTCCAAATCCAGCCCAGCATTCCTACCCCGTGGAACTCAAAATCAAACTGGAGTCTTAGGTAATAGTTAACCAAAAAGAATGCATTTAAGACTAAGAAAATTGAGAATACATATTCAAAATATATATATATATATATAAGATGCAGTCAAAAGAAAATAGGTTAAGCTTTTGCCTTTTCTACAAATACATAAGTTAGTTTACAAGAGAAATCACCCAGGCCAAAGCCACGGTTGAAATTCTTTCCTCAAGGACTTCCACAGCTGTTGGTTTTACCAGTAACAGTCACGAACTGGAGCAATCAACCAAACCATCCTACTACCGTGGGGTCAGTAAAAACTCAGCACCTACCCAGCAGCAAGGTGAACGTGAAAGAACAGCAAACCCAATATTCATTACAAAGCCAAGGGCCGGTAATACAGAAGAGCTCATCAGAGTACGAAACCTTCATTTTACAAACTTCTGGAAGAGCGAGCTACTGTTACCTTGACTATTTGATATACACAAAAATTCTGAGACTTGTCCACATACACTGTGTTTGTTTACTTTCCAATTGCTTTAGTAAGTTGAGTAGCAACAGCAGTAAATCAATTCTTTTATTCAATATTCAAGGCAATGAGTTTTCAAAAAATATATACAGGATAAAGGAGCAAAGACCAAAAGAAGAAACGCCGAATTCATCTTAAAAGGTGATTTTACGCACAGAAGCCACACAAAAGACACACAAAAGCAGTCTGAAATCCAAAATACCATTTTTCTAGTTAGCACCTATTCAGGTGGATACCCGAGATGAATATGCTTCCTGAGCACTTACGCTACTCAGATAAAAACTAACCAAGACATTTATTACTAAGTATGCAGGTAACAATCTCATCTACAAAGCAGCACTGCAATTTGGTAGAATTGAAAACATTATTCTAACATTAGTCAACCCATCTTAAACACTTACTGTGAATGTTAAAAGCAAAAATATTACCCAAATGATTAGCAACATAAGCTTGTGTAGCTGCAACCGAGCTCATTCACAATGTTAACACCCTGTACTCACCTTTTAGCAGCAGCCAAAGAAAAATGGAGTGCTCATTACTAATGATAACTGTCTACCTCTTTCATTCTATGAACTGGAAAGGAATCTTTGCAACCCACTCATGCCTACCCAGTTATGTGTTCTTAAATGAAAACAGGCCTAACTGATATTACCAGGGAGCACGAGTTGTCAAATCACCCTCAGTTTGACAGCAGTTCCATTACAACTTTGTGTCCACCAGCAATGCAAATGCCATTGGGAAAAGAGGGGCACCTTTATACGAATTGATAACTACATTTTCAAAATAACAGGAATGATTCGCTCTTGCATACTGACCAATTTAAATGCAATGTATTGGTTTTGCACCTGAGGAAGAAGACGTTTGAAGGGCTTCTGAAGACATTTTTCTACATGCCTTAGATTCAAAAAAATGCAAAGATGGATAAAGCCAGCACACAGGCTGATAAACAGCACAAACATAAAGCACGGGGATCCAACAAAGCAGAGAACTAAGTTTCAGACTTACGTTTCTCATCATCAGCATGTACTAGAGATGCTGCTCTCGACAAAACATCCAGTGGAGTCTCCATTCCTCTCTGGATCCTGGAAAATTCAGAGTCAACGTTTCAAAGAGTAAACTCCCGGAGTCCATACCACAATGTGGCAGGTGGTATGCCACTTCTTCATCGCATACACACACCAGGTTTTACAGAAGGAAGTAGTAATAAACAACAAGAGCATGACAGCAGGAAGAATCAAAAATCCAGGTTTCTGCAGCTCTTTTCATGTTATACCAGCCCAGGATTTGTTAAAACTAAGTCATTGCTGAAAACAAGGAAACACTGGAATTACCTTTCCCACCAACTACTCATCCAGAACAAACCAGACCAAATTCTCAAGTACTGGACTGCAGCGGATGACCGCTGCCCATGTGTGTTGCAACTGGGTTACCTGCTGTACGTTGTAAGCATTTTTGCCACCCACGTGCTGGCCTTCCATCCCCATAAATAGCTACCTGAGACAATACCCAAAGATGCAACTCATCTGAAGCAAAGACGACAGCTGGCCCCACTACCTACATCAGCAGAAGATTGCTTTACATCCATAGCACTCAATAAACTTGTCCTCCATACTCTCCTATGCCCAAAGTGGAATTATCCAAAGCTTATAAGCCATTGAGACTTGTTCTTACTCATGAACATAAATACAGTCGAACACCAGGCATGTGTATATATATAACGACACAGACAGAAAGCTGTAACTTGTATAATCATAATCACACCTCAATAGCTGCTTTTCCCCTCCCCCCTAACCCCCGCACATAATTCCATACATGAAAAATTAACCCCATCGCATGAACCCACACGTTTCAGCACTATCCTAAGCAACAGACTCTCCCATAAAGAAAATTAAATGTATTAAAGCTTACATAAACCTCTCAAAGTTTCACATGAATGGCTTCAAGACTAAAAAAAGAAGTTCCAAAAGACATGAAAGGGAAAGGAAGAGAATAACATGTTGTCAAGATGCTTTTGTTTAAAGGCCAACAACTTCTATGTGTTTTTAAATAAGAAGGCAACAGCATAGACAGAACTGTTAAGAAAACAAATGGAGAGAGAGAGAAAACCCAGGACTGCTAAGAATTCCGTTGGGTTTTTTCCCCCCGCAAGACTAGCGTGCTGTTCTGTCATAGGAACTGTTTACTGTAACTTACTTTACAGTGTGATCTTAAAAAAAAAAAAAAAAGGTAGTGGCAAGTACAGAAATCTCAAACACATGTATATAGACTTAACAACAAGCATATGTTTGGGAAGCAATTTCCTTGACTTTGCACTATAAATAATAAGCTCCGCTATCCTCCCTCCCTCTTCCTAAATAATGTCAAAGACTTTAAAACTAATCAAAGATTTTAGAGCATAAGAAAAGGGATTTTTAAAGTATTTTTAAGTTTCAAAAATATTTTTTCGATAAAGAATTGAATCCAGTCTTGTTTCCAAAGAACTGTGCAAGAAGAGGAGACATAACTGCAATAACTAAGTACAACGCTTGAGGATAAAAACACGCATTCTCCCTCCCCGTCAGACTCAGCTTTTGCTCAGAAACAGTATTTTAACTAAACTTATACAATCAGTTAACTCTTTCATTTAAAGACAGTACACGTGGACAAGAGGTTTTAGAAAACAAGAACCTACATTCTTATTTTACTAACTTTGTCTTCATTAAAAATTTCTTTTTGTCAGGTTTGGCCACACTCAAAGCAAAGATTTGGAGGAGAGTGTTCACTAAAGAAGCCTTCAGCATCATTCCACTTCGATCCCTTAGACCTTGATGCTTGGTTTCTTTCCTGCTTTTTGTTTTCTTGGAGCTTAAAATTTGTATTTATTTATTTATGCTTTGTTTCTCCCCACAGTGTTGATTACTGACCCTCTCAGGCAAATTCCTCTAACAGAGTGAAAATTCAGTGGGAAAAAAAGATTAAAATACGTCTGATCAGATGATGCAGCTACACCAACCTGATGGCTAACTCAGGCTTTAGCACTAACCAGCCCTGTCCGAAATTTCGAAGACAGCCATACAAAGCTTTTTGGGCAACTCTTTAGAAAAACCCTCTTGATAAAGAACAACACAAAGGATATTAGTATGTCTTTTATTGAAAGCAATTGCTGTTTTCTTTGAGTTTTTTCGGTAATTTTCAAATCATGGGAGTAGCAGATGCCCAATCCCTTTCCGGAACATGCTCCCAGTAAGAGAATTAGCTGGTGACAGAGGTCCACACTGAGAGAAGGAAACAGGAACCAAGTCTTAATTCTATTCAGGAAAATAGACACTTTAAAAACAACTTCACTAAAACTGGCCTCAGTATAGTTTTGTAGCTTTGCATATTATTTAAGTTCCCAGCACGAGAGCGCTGCAGAAGTGTTTCTCTAACAGTTGAGGTCTTGCGAGGAGCACCGCGTCCATTCAAGGGCTTCTTTGGAGGGATGCTGTTAATACAGAGATCTGCAAACTCCAGGGTGCAATACCGTACATGTGGTGATTTTTTAAACATGTTGCAAGCATTTACAGTCATGAAAATTTCCTTCAAGGAGCTATAAACTTCCAGATTATTTTTCAAACAATATGAAATATCCCTCTATCCCTAAATTAAACTAACAAGTCCGGGGTAACAGTCCAGGAAAGAAATAAAGGTTGCCTACGAGAATGAGAAAGAAGGAATCTTCTCTTGGGTAGTTCAAAGCTTAAAAGCCTAATTCCAGCTCGGCAAGGCCAGCAACTGCTGCAGCCTTCCGAGAACAGCCCGGTCATCCTCACAAGAGTCTTCTTTCGGAAGTGAAAGAATAGGTCAATTTCCAGGGTTCTGACAACAGGCAATGAAAAAGCAGACTTCCAACAAGAGCCAGCTAATTCTGCGTGACACAGAAACCTGTCTGTGCAGCAGAAACTAACCTCCATCAAAGCTGAGTTTTTCTAAGTATTCCTGTTAAAACCCAACTCTCTGGCGGCCTTTGTGCAAGTACTGCTCTCTACGCAGATCTCCTAAGGGAAAAGAAATGACAGGCGAAACCGAAGAATACAAACTTAACCTCCTCTGCATAGATCTGATCTAAACACTACGGACACAGTTTCATAAGCATCTTACTTGTTACAAAGTCTTAACTGTTAAAGAGTCACATGCCAAAAGCACTTTTACAAGAGTTCAAGATATTTTTTATCTACCGTAATTTCTAATATTGATTTAATACCTCACTCAGTCCTTTTCTTTATCAGTTACTGCTTCCACTCAACATTGCCCTTGTCTGCAATCTCACCTACACAGCAGCGAGGAAACATTCTGAAAGACAGTAAAGGCATAGAATGTAAAATCAAAGAGTGTCTGAAAGACATGTAAGATACTAAACACTGATCCACTAGCAAGTTTTTCATGCAACGCTTTAAGAACACAACAACACCCATTAGTGTAACAAAACAGGACACACTTTTCCCTCTCCTTTTCAAGCTTTTGCAAACTCCATGCACAGAGTACTCTAAGCTTTGCAAATACCTGTTAACACCTTTTTGAAGACTACAGAGAAATTAAAGCTTTTGAAAATGAACAGTTAAGCGATTTCACGAATTTACAAAGCACCTTCCAAACATCCAGGAAAGGCTATGGGGAAAAACCCTAAAGTTGCTTGTTGGAAACGTCAGAAAACAGGCAGTAGAGAAACCTGCACCTGAGACTAATGACGAGATGTTTATTCAATCCCATGAAAGTTATTATTCACAGTGGGGTATGTCAGGAAAGATTGGAAATAAAGAGAAGAACTTTATATTTGATTAAGAAAAAGGAGGGAACAGTGAAGGGGCAGAAAGGAAAGAGAAACACGCGCTGCTAAATTTGCAGCAGGAATCTCCATTATGGCGATACGATGGCGTTTCTCCTGAACAGATCTTAACTAGTAACCCAAGTAACGAGTTGGATGGCAGAAACAAGGAAAAAGTTGGGCGATGAGAACAAAAGGCCCATACAAAAGACATGCTGTGCAGATCAGGAAAATCAGAAGAATTTAGACATAGTTTGGACATGACGATCTAGAGAGAGGTGACAGCCATAAGGACACCTGGATTCCAGGTCTGACTGAGGCACGGAAGAGCAGCACGGCCCACAGCCATCGCGAACAGCTTAACGAGAACCATCTGAAAGCAGACACTAGTAAGAGGCCTCTATTAAACTTGTTGAGTGTGAACTAGACATCTACATGATGCCAAGGAGAAAGACTGAAGTTTTCAGGGATGTAGAGAAAACTCTGGTACTTGAATTCACATGTTTAGTGAAATTACAGAGATACGGTAGGAGGCAGAAGACGTGGATGAATAAGCAATGCCCATTATAACAACGAAAAAGCGAGACAAGAACAAGACACTCAAGAAACAATCAAGAGTGAGGACTAAAGTGAAGTGTAGATAAACACAAGGAAAACAAGATAAACTGAAGAGGATGGCCAAATAGGTCAAAAGTAGTTGACATCTAGGAAGATACAGGCACAGTATTCCCCAGCCAAATCCAGAACCAGAAGTACCTCCAGAAAGAGCCGCCGGATGATTTCAATGGAAGAAAGCTAAACTGAAGAGGAAATCCAGACACGACTTAACAGCACAATCAATACATCTACGGGGGAGAGGAAGATAAAGCAACAGTTTGATGCAAGCCAGGTCAACATCTTAAATTTTTTAAGATAGGAGACAGTAAAGCATATTTGTACTATGAATGAGAATAATGATAAGCACATTGTATTTATTCAATGTGTCCTCAATAGCCAAAATACGTTTAAATGCCTTCAGCTGCACCTAGATCAGAGCTTCTACTGGTGGATCCATAAATCCTGTGTTGAGATACCCATGCGAAATGTTAACCGCAAGCGCTTGGTTTAGATTGTGATTACCATGGATTACCAACTCTCAGTCTCCAGAGTGAGTTCAGGCTACCCAGCCAAAGGAATCATTGAAAGATCGTGCTTTTTTTTTTTTTTTTTTTTTTTTTAATGTATTTATTCAGTACTTTGTTTCTTTTTACCATGCTTGTTTTGCATGTGGAAAATGTGTTTGAACAGGCAAATCTTCAAACAGAAGCAACGACTTAACTTATCACACAGAAAATTATAAGCTTAAAGTAAACCTTTGGCATTTTACCTTGTGCTTTTTGTTTTCTTGTTGCGTAAATCCTCCTTAACAAGGTAACATTCTAAAAAGAAAGCTATTAGCAACGGTATTTGAATTAAAAGCTAACAAACGTAAGAAATTAAAGGTGGAAAAGTCTAACCTGACCGTGTCTTGTATCTACAGGATCGCCCAGTCCATCCTGTATGTTATACATTCTGCTGCAAACACATCGTGAAACATTTAACCATGGTAAAAGAACTGAAACTACCTTTTATAATAGAAAACTTTCAAAAGTATCTGAAAACAAAATTAACCTTCTCGCCCTCTCCATATTGTACTAGTTATCAAAGCTATATATATTTAAACAAGAACCTCCTGATGCTTTATAACGTGAACGCACTTCTTCAGTTAACATGCCCCAAAGGTCTACATTGATTTTTTTTTTTTATCCCATTTTAGCTACTAGTCATATTTCATACCCCCAGACTGTCGCATCTACCCATTCCAGCGCCACTTCTGGGTGCTCATCGCTTACAGCACTGGCCTAATTCCTACTCTAAGGTGGGTGTAAAAGCTGGGTGATAGCACCCATCTCACCAAGTCGCTACTGAGCGGAGATAAAGGCGGGGAGCGACTCCTGCAGCACCCTGCCCCAAACCACCCCATCCCCGCAACGGGCGCTGGCGGTTCAGCAGCGACTGTTTCAGCCCAGTTGTTTGCCTCAAAAATAAAATACAAACGTACAGTGTAGGCACAGCCAAATTCTACCAAGACTCTAACGGCCCAGATCCATGTTTTAACTATGACTGAAAGTAGTTCTTGCAACTGATCCCAAATGCCGAGATTATAATGGGGTGTACCGACGAGAAGAGAGACGCAGGGGATTTAAGCAAAACACACTCTACATTAGAAATATTCTCACAAGCAGGCAGATGGGAAAATACAAATAAAGGCCAAGTAGTTTGGAGAAGAGCTTAAATAAAAGTTTATGTATTTTTAAGGCAGGAGAGGCAGATTGCTGCCAGATTTCATACAGTTTTGGATCTAAGGGTTCTTAATATCACTGCCTGCACAGACAATTTCACTCAGGTTTCACAACCTAAAGTTTGTTCCTCTATGAGGAACGCTCTTTAAACAACTCCCTATTCTAAAGTTAGAGGAAACCTCATCAGAAAAATTATCCTGCAGGAGAAATCCTGGAGCGCTCGATCAGTTAGCCCTCTTTGGTTTAATTAAAAAATGTCCATTATTTCTCATTCCTGATAATCCCGAAGCACCAACAGAGTAAAAGGGAAGCGAGCCGGCTCCACGGTTTCTCAAACGTCAGTGGAAACGGTTGTTAAATTCCCATTCATCGCGCTTTCAGAAAAGGGGTGGACCGGTGACATGTGCAGTCAGCTTGACTCGGAAAATTAATTACTTCTGATTGCATGTGGGAAACATAAAGCCAGCTTGACTGAACAGACTGAAATTGCAGTGGTAAAGATGAAATTTAAAAAAAAAAAAAAAAAAAACCCTCTACGACGG
>VYZM01021987.1:461262-473821 GCA_013398915.1 Dromas ardeola | reverse complement strand
ACACCCCCCACCCCCCCCCAAGGGCAGCGAGGGGAGCAAAGCGAGCGGTGCCCGCAAGCGGCAGAGGAAGGCAGGCAGCCAAGAAGGACGCCGGTCGTCACCGGCTCTTCAACAAATTTTAGAAGAGCTTTTCCAGAACCAAAGGGGAAAACAATAAAATACGTGCCTCTTAATTACAAAGAAAGCAGAAATACAACACATTTAAATTCAAAAACGCGTTACAATGCGCCCCCATTCAGCACCTGAGAAACTGGCTTAATCGCCACACACACAATTAAAAGATGCGCAAATGACAAAAAGGAAGCTTTTCAGATCCGAAAGTATCGCACTACAGATAGGCTGGAGGACAACGGCCACGTATTCAATACAGTTTGAAGACAGTAGGTCTGACCAGATCTGGCATTTTCTTTATTTCCTGTTTACAGCTCCTACTCCTGAAGCGTATTTTTACCGAATCCCTTCTTGCATGGGCTATGACTCACTGAGGCAGCCGAGGAAACTGCCAAGAGTCAGGCTGGTGTGAAACTGCAGCTCAGCCATGGCCCTGCTCAGCAGAGAGCTCTCCTACGCTCCAGCGTACGGGCTCCCGTCTGCCAATACAAAAAGCCTGAAAATAGCCAGAAAGATCCACCCCCCCAAACCGGATTCCTGTGAAAAGCAAGGAACGCAACAGCTCCGGGGAGCCCAGCACATCCGTGGTCATCCCCGTTGCTTTGCAGCAGCGTTCGGTCCCAGATTGACATTTTCAAGACTAAGCAAATTTAGGAGCACATCTTGCTGAGTTACTTTGCCTGTTTTGAATGATTTCATTAAATTAAACTGTCACATGTCACGCTTGTGCACATGAAACAGTCACTTCTCAGAAGCTGAGCTAAGATTTTACCACTGTACCCTGAACAACCTGGTAATGCTGTTTTATGCCACAGGCATTTTATCTTGCACAAATTAATTGTAATTAATTAGCAGGAGGACATGGAAGAGCTCTGTACTAATGCTCTGGTGCCCACATCGAACGCGAGTCATCTTCTGGAGAATCAGGTCCCACAGTGCTACATTTTCCCTTTACAAAGGCCACAAGAACTGAGGTCGCTTCAGGCAGCTCTTGGAGTCCATTGCAAAGGGAAAGAAAGGGACAACAAATCAACCTGAGCCCCCCCAAAAAGCCTTCGGGTTACAGATTTGTGGTGGAACCTGCAAAGAGCACAGGGCAACAGAAATACAACGTGTCTCGGCACAGTTCAGCTCATGGTATTTCTCCTTTTCAGACCCTCCTCCTATCAAGGTGACAGACGCATAGGCTAATATAATAAAAGCCTAAGTATATAAATGGCAGCACAACTGTGTTTTCTCAACGAAAAAAGTACCAAGACACAGCAAGGTTTATTTCAGATGCCGAAACGGGGAGGATTTCTGTATGAAATGGTGGAGGTGCAGCCAGAGCAGCCGCCCAGCCAAGCGGTGTGGGAGGCTGCGCCGGAGGCAACGCATCCCTCGGGCTCGGGGATGCATCCCCACACCCCGCGCTGCCATTCCTGGAAAGATTCAGAGCCCAGGAAGGGGCTGTTGCTGTCCTGCTCCAATTTACAAATCTATCCAAATCATGCAGGAATAGCTGATACTGAAGTATTTTCATATCCTTGCAAGGACAGGTCATGAGATCTCAAGGCCATCGAAAGCTGGCCAAAAATGCATTCCAAACACTAAATGAAATCCAGATTTAGACTCAACACACTCGATATACCTAATAGACAGATTTCAGTTGCTAAAAAAATGAGACACATATAGCCTCATAACAACGATAAACATTGTTTTATACATTTCTTAAAGTCTTCATCTATGACATTTGCAACAATCTATGGTGATACTTATTTTTTTTTAAAAGTTAATTTGTATTAATAGACTACTGGAAAATATTTTCATTACCAGCAAGCAGAACGGGAGTTTGATGATGTAGTATTTGGAAAAATGGCAGTCAAAATAGTACTGTAAAAATTATTTGAGAAAAAAATAAAAATAATGGACAAGAAAAATACTATGAAATATGGAAAACAAAACCACAGGCACTGAGAAAAGATCTGAAATAAGGCATTGGTACGTATCATGAGAATGAACTGCTCCAGACTAATTACAAACCTTTTAAATATGTATCTTCAAGAAAAAAGCACGCCACTCCTGTTTGTAACTGCTGGAGGGGAAGAGGTAGGGTTTCTTTGTTTAAAGAGAGCGAGCTCCCGGGACGAGGAGGAGCTTGAAAAAGGAGAGGTCAAAACAGCTTTTGATCCTTTGGATTTGCTATTACAGCTCCCAGCAAATGTTTTAGAACAGGATATTTATTAAACATCTCAGGAGTCTGAGGGAACATCAGCCTTCTGGGAAGGATGACCCTGTGCGTTCCCGTGCAAACACTGCTCGTACAGACAGACTTCCCCACTAAAGTTAGGTGTCAACGTTTGTTACAACAAAAAAAAATGAAGTGCAAATTGTCAAACATTTGAAATCTTCAAAACCAAATCTGAACAGCTAACACGCCCTAAGAAAGCCTTACTGAAGCTGCTGAACTCAACACATGCTAATACTTAGCCAAGCTGTTCAAAAGGCAAATTCACAAGTTAGTGAAGCAAAACCAATCTTGTTTGATGATCTATATTTTGGTTTGCTTGGGTGTTAAAATTTGCTTTGCCTTTTGCATGTACTTCATAACCGAATGGTATCAAAGGCTCTTTGCTGACTCAGATACCAGCAAAAACAAACTTTCCTGAAACACAAAAACTGGCCAAGAGAGCTGAGGGTTTGTACCTGAACTCAAACAAAAGTAGGGCTTCGGCCCAAACTCAGGCACCCAGGTAGAGGGCCTAAGGTACGATTCCAATCCTGGGACAGACTCCAGTTACCACCCCTGTTCCATACACATATTAATGGCTGAAAAATGAGTGACATTCTCCACACAGGATAGCCAATGCAACAGAAGATTTAACCATTGCGTGAGGGAGCCAGGACTGGGAACGACAGCGCATCTCAGCTGTTGCAGTACCAGCAACGGCTCCTAACTCTCCTGCTGGGGTGGGTGCTTGTCAAGCCAAGATTTGCCACCCTGAATCGGTGCAACAGCCCACCTCCATCCCCTGGGCCCACTGAGCACGCTGCAGAACAACATGTCAGCGCAGCCTCACGGAAAGACGCCGATATTTCACGAGCAACAAAAGCTACTGGGTCATTTCTGGGTACATTTTGAGAAACATCTTTGAACAGTTACCACTGTTTCACAACTTGTTTTAAGATTTTACTTATTTTTAAATATAGAGGTGGACCTGAAAGCAGATGGGGAAAAAAGGTATTATATCAAGTGCAGTTGCATTCTATAGGGAGATCTGATGGCCCAGTTCTACAGACCCTACTCAACCATTAATCTTGTAATTATTATTGAAATTAAGCCTGACATCTGTTCCATGCCCAAATAAGAAAATAAAACATTTCCACTATAATAACAGTTGGCTAAAAATGCCTTGGGCAATTATCTCCCTCCATGTGGGCCACAGCAGTGCTATGCCTTGCTATTGTGAAAGACTTCAGTGTTAACTAGAGGTTCCTACTCCGTGGGGAAAGGGACTCAAACCTGGTTTGTTAAACTATTTTCGAGTGATTTCAGCTTTTAAGACTAGCAGCAGGGGGCACATGTCGTGTGTTGCCTCAATCAACAATACAAGTGTAAAGTTACAAAGCGACAGTTCTTTTTTCTGTCGGTGCCCATCTAAGGGGTAATTTGCCAGCTGGCACCCGCTGCATGTTAAAGTGGAATTTATCCAAGTTCTTCCAATTTCTTACCGCAATCTCACTTTTGTTCTTCAAACAGCAGCAATACAGAAACTTCTGTTACAACAGACAGTAAGGCATGAAGTTACCTTAAGTCTGAAGAGAAGCACAAGATACACTGAACCCTGCACAGAGATGATTAAGTTTGTGCCAAAAGCAAACACTTTTTTCCAAAGCTATCACAAACCACCACAGGCTTAATAAGGTATGTCATTCCTTCACAATAGCTGTCAGTACAGTTACAATGCACACCTCCATCTAGCCACATCATCTTTTTATAAAATAGGTTAATTTTACACCAAATAACAGCAGCTTTTAAAAATTACAGAATCACAGAATGGTTCGGGTTGGAAGGGACCTTAAAGATCATCTACTTCCAAAAATCGTATCTCAAAATACATTTTATCAAAAGCAAATTACGTAACCTCACAAGCAAACATCTTTTCTTCAATGTTAACACTGCTAAACTCCGAATATAAAACTCTTCCCTGCAAAAATCTAGATTCGTTTGCACTGCATCTCAAAGCGACCTTATATAAAAAACAAACCCAAATTACAAACACCGTAGCACATAAGATTTAAAAAGACAAGTTAAAATTTTTTTGAAGATAGTTTATTATTTCATTAGACCATAATGTGTTAAATTGCAGTAATTCCAGACAGACAAGTTGATCCAAACTGTAAGTCGATGGAGATGGTTATTTATTACCTGCTTCAAGACAAAGCTTGCCCTCTTCGTAATTGTCTGCCCCATCATCCAAAGGAAGATTACAAGAGACAGTATAATTTCAGTTGGAGCAGGGTCATAACAGCAGCATAATCTTCAAGCAAACAATGAGATACTTTCACAGTCAAACAGAAATATGAACACCACATAGAACATTTAACCACAGGTACTTTTTGCTTGCTTTGTTCTAGAGAAGAGGAAGATTCCACCCTATGGAGGTTCCCATAAGATGAAGACAGACAAGATAGCTGAGAAAAAAAAAAAAAAAAAAAAAAAAAAAAAAAAAAAAAAAAAAAAGAAAGAAAAAAAAAGGAGTGTCAGTTTAACAAATTCAAAGCACCCTTTGGCCATAACCCACTGGTTTTATGTTGTTTAAGTTTTGTTAAACACCAATAAAATGACCACAACTGGCTCACAGCAAAACTCTGAATAGCAAACTCAGTGTAAAAGAAACGTCCGTGTAATCAGTGATACACAGATGAAGGTAAATATTCAGAGTAACCTATTTATTATACACTTTTTTCTGATTCTGCCCCTCTTCTTGTGCAGTAAACACATTCATACAACAGATTTAACTCCCTATTAGATTTGTATCCTAACTCCTACATACAACAAGAGAAACTTTAGATCATTAAAATCATGAATAGGCTGCAGTTCATGATTAGATGTGAAATTATTTTAAGAGTTTACATACTAACTCATTGTAAGCTGTATAATTTACATACATTTCAAGGCTGTAAGAAAGGTTACTTAGTCACCAGAACTTGTTCTGAACCAAAGACACCAGCAGTATGTCACTGGACAGAAGTAGCACGCCTGCCTACAGGAATGGGGCAGCCAAGGGCTGCCTAAAGCTCTTTGGAATATCCCCACCCATCAGCCCAAAGAACCACCAGGGAATCACACTGGAAGAATCAAGTTTAGCCACATTTGTTGGATGAGAATACCCCCACCAACTTTAATACTGTTTCTATGTGCCATCACTACAGCCGATCTATGTGCCGACTTCACAGCTTGTAAGCCCGATCTTGGTAATTACTGCGGACTTTAAATTCTGACTGACTGGCAATTTCTAGACCAAGGTCAGCTCTCACCAGCACACGTGGGCCTCCTTGCCAGGTTTCCAGATGTGCCCCTACCGCTGTCATTTCAGCCCAGCCCAGCCTTGCTGCCTGCAGTCCCTAGGTTTATCGGGGACAGGGACAGGGCTGGGAGGCAGCACTTGGGCAGCTGTGCTAACACAACTGGAACATCAGACAGCGATCTCATCGTTTTAGTCATGAACTCAGGAGGGTAGAAGGGTTTGGTGTTCTGGGGTGGGGTTTTTTTTGTGTTGTTTTTAATACAAGTAGCACACTCATTTTCATTTTTCTATCAGAAAGAATCCTGCTGAAATTATTCACAAATAAACTAGAGAGGAACAGGAGACACATTCTTTAAAAAAACAAAGAGTAAAGCAGAAGAAAACAGATGCTTTACTTTAAAATCACCTATGCAAGTACAACCTTTAAATATAATCCACTTAAAAATGTCATAAGAATTTAAAGCACAGTGATGTAAGTTTCATCATCTACTGTTGTCCATACAAACTTACTTTCAAACTGTCAAATTGCTGCCGACTCAAGTCTCCTCCTCAGCAATTTTCTAAACAAAGGATGCAGGGTCAGAGTTAGCCATGTGCGTGCAGAATGTGCACGGCCTCATCATCTAGGATGTACACCCAAGTGCCAGACTTGGGAGGCAATGAAGATATAAATAATAATCATAATAAAAAAAATGGTTGGCTAGATTTTATTGTGAAAATAATTTGGGTTTAAAAAGCCTTGCCCCACACTGTCACGCGAAGCACAGCAACAGCATGATGAGACAGACATTGGCAGGCTGCTTTACATCAGCTCTTCCCTCTCTCCCGCACCACTTCTTGAAGCAGCCTAAGAAGCTACTAACTTCTTGGCTCTCACTACTGTCTTCTACAGGGAGCGAGCCAGACATTTCATCACTGCATAAGAGCAAGACAACATTAAAAGAAAAAAACTAAAACCACAAACAAAACAAAATAAAACAAAAAAAACACTGAATGCCCCCTTCTCATGCTTCACTACTAATTTTTAAAAAGGAGGTTTGGAGAAGCTTTTGCAGGAGGCAGAGATTAAAATATAATCCACTGTGTGGGAACACAACTTTTCAAATTTACCAAGTATACCATAGAGCTAGAGACATTCCATGTAAGAGAAGCAATACAAATTAATTCAACAAAGCCAAAATGAGATATTTAACTGAACTATTTACTTAGCTTGTTTAATTGAGTAGGGGAGATATCTTAAACATCAGGCTCAAGTCTTTCAAAGAAAGTCTCACAGTACAACAAAGGCAAGTGAAGGAACCAAGAGACAGTGTTAGGACTTCTTTTTTTTTTTTTTTAAAAGACAGTCCCTTATGGTTGCAAACTCCTAAGTAATCAAATTCTATTCAAATTTAAACCAGGAAGAACCTCCTATAGCCATTACACTTGCATGAAATTTCAGTCAGATCAGAATACTGGTCTTTGCAGCTGCATGACTTTCATTTTCTCAGAAAAAAAATGTGCATAACTGTCAAAACAGCCATCCACCATTAATGACAAGGTTTTGGCAGAACGCTGGATTCTGAAGGCAAAAATGACACGTAAGTTCTCAGACTTAAAGATGTAACTGAAATATTTGGAGTTTTTGTGAATAATTTCGGAATGTATAGTCTGAAGCTTCCTGTTCACGTACTAAAACTTCATCCATTTCTTAACGTTTCTGATTTAACAAGTCTGAGTAAGAGGTTAAAACACGCAGGAGTAAAATGATTACAGCCTCTCCCTAAAGCAGTCATTAAGTTCAGGATCAGTTAGCAACTGTGCTGTAGATTTTTATCTAGAAAAACAGGTAAATAAGGTCACTGCAAAATTTTATGAAACCACAGTATCAAAAGTGACAGAGCAGCTGTTCACCCAGTCAAAAACTATACCAGAAAATAGCTGTACAGAGGTAACATCTCTTCTTCCTGCACTAGGTAATACAAAGAAAATACTTTTTCTACACATTCAGAATATATGGCCAGCAGAAATGACTTTGAAAATGAAGAATGCTTTGTCCTCTGTGAACACCTTACCCATGAAAAACTACCAGACACACACTGGCCTGACATTCTGACCTTCAAAACATATTTCAATTTCAATTCTATTTTTAAATTAATTGCTGGGAAAAGGCATGAGTCACAACCCTGCTTGGATCCCCCTCTACTGGACACTCACCAAGTGCTATGTTTATTCTAAAGTTTCCCAAGTCAGAACAGGCTCTAGCATTACCTCCTCAATCAATTTAAAGAACATGGACCTTACCGTTCAGTTCCCTAAGCCACCCAGGAATACTGGCCTCCATACCCATCTTTATCTTCCCAGTTTGGCAAAGACGTTTGTTGCAAACATCAGGAAGCTACGGGATACTATGAAGTCCAGCTCTAACAGAAGGGAATCACGCTCGTTCAGCTGTAGGCTACCTAGAGGCACCTTGTTTATGATAAGGTCGCAGCTGTTACTCTCCATCTGTTAGTCAAATTCACTGACATTGAAGGTCAACCAAATCTAAAGAGAAGCCCCACTGAAGCACAGGTGAGAAATACAGTCTCTGCAGTTGAAACAACATCGGGTGCATTCAATATAGCCTGTATTCGAAGGGTCGCATGCCAGCCACCTGCAGGAACTCACTACTCAAATACCTGGATAAAGAAAACGTCTTACACATGCTGATGGAGAAAGCCAGCATCCTGTGTGGTACAGTTCTATGCACTCCCCAGATCTTAAGTTTAGGAGCAGCCAGACATCACACTGCTAGCCAAATGGGTTGCTCGCAACGGTAGGTAAGTTAGTAAAGGGACACAATACTGAGATTAAAGACTGTAAAGAGAAGTGGAAACCAGAATCTGTGGTTATGTATCCAGTCAAATTTTGATCCCCCATTCACTTTGTGTCATCTAGCCTTTTCCCTCTGAAGAATGAGATAGAGTTACACACTTCGCTGGCACTGTCGGTCTCCGAGCCAGCCAGGCCCATGCTGCTGACTCACCTACAGAAATCTTCAGTAAATTTGATGGGGTCCAGGCTCTTCCTCACAAAGAAGCCTTTTAAGACATCAAGAAATAAATCATCTGCCTGGTTGCCTTTAATGAAAGCACTGTTACACAGGAAAAAAGGGGATGGAGCATGAAACAATATCCATAGTGGAACAGCCAAACCAGAAAAGAGGGATGTCTGAAGAACAGAATGAAAGACTTGAAAATTAAGTCAAGAAGAGAAACAATAAAACAATAAAGCAGTATGGAAATGGAGCAGGAAGGTATAAACAGGAAAGTTACAAATGGAATGAAAAGCTAAAGTGACTATTTTTCGTGAAAGAACAGACACACCTCATTAGGACAAAGAGTTAGTAACATATTCCCATGTACTAGCTTCCCCCGCAACAATCACCAGTTATTTTAGTGGATTACAGCTGTACGACCGTAAGAAATCACTTCCACATACTGCTGAGGAACTTCAAAAGCAACTAACAAGTCTGAAATCAATCTCTTCTCTTAAAAGTTTTACATAGCAAAACATTGTAACAACTGCATAAAGTATTTTATGTTAACAATAGAGAGGAGTTCAGACTGTAGGCTGCTCTAGGCTATGATTCATTCATGGCGCTCAGCCAAAAAAATAAATACATTCAAGACCAATGGCCCCAAGGGGAAAGGTAGGCCACTTTTTAAAAAACACAGAGATAAATGATTTACAGAACCGAATGCAGTTTAAGATTTCAGCCTATATGGATGATGAGAAAGGGCTTTCTTACGTCGCACAAAGATTTACTGCACAGGCTTGAATACTGGCAAGGTATCAACAGATGGAGTAAACTAGGAACTATTAAACTGGGATTTGCAAAACTCTCTCCAAAGAGCAAGAAATGACCCATTATATTGCTATACACAAAGAAAGTTCATAAAGCCAAATCAAGATATGCAACGGGTATTTCAGCCACGTAAGACAAACAGGGCCAGCTCAGATTACAGCAAAGCAACACCTGTAAAAGGAAGGACTGAGCCACTGGCAGCGTGACAAACAGTTTAAAGGTTGAGAGGGTTTGACGCCATACAGCATCTGCTGCACATAAAAATGTTTAATTAGCTGCTAAACAGCAAGCAGTACATTCCGATTTTTTCTTACGAGTACATTATTTCTTGAATAAATGCCCTTGCTTAGCTAGCAAGGTTCAGAATGAAGATAGCAGTTCCACTACGGGAGCCGAGGCCAACTCATTCTCACACATCAGATTGACTTGTAATTGAATTCTAATGTTTTAAACCACCGTCTCAGCAGCAAGCACCTTCTGAAACACCAAACCCTACTTTAAATGTGTCTGACTTTAATATTCAGAACATTATCTTTAACTGTATCACTAATAGCTTTTAAAAGAAAGCTGTTCTTTTAAATGCTTCCCTGGAGTTACAACTGCATTTCATCATTTAAAAAATTCTAGGTTTAACTGCTGCTCATCCTCAAACTTAGCAGTAGTGAGGAACTGCAGAAAAGCAGAAACACTGAGCCTCTTAGGATGCAAGATATCCTCACAGGATATTCTGTTTGAAGTTCTGGTACACACACATCTCTGAGGTACCCTCTCTCAATAAAAGGGAAAACAGCCACGACCTCAAGGTAACAAAAAAACAACTAAAGGGAACGAGCTTTTAGAATCCAGCCTTTGCTTACGCTGCAGCCAGGTCCCAGGAGGGGCTCGGCAGTGTCCAGCTGTACTGAGACTTCACATAGATTGGTTTTTTAATTTTTTTTAACGTCTGCAGATTCAAGCCCAACCTGTATGTTGCCATTAGTCCCAAAAAGGAATCACATACCTATTCAACAACGGTAGTACTGTTTGTATTTTAAGTCAGGCATGTGATTAAATGCTCTGCTAGTAAGAATTCTCAACCAGATGTTGGGCAATCGTATGACACATGAGCTCTCTCAACCAGTGCTTGAAGCAGTTATAATTTATGAGCCAGTGGTTTCACATTCTGTGGTGCTGTTATTTAACCAGGTTTAAAAAGCCCCATCCTCACCTTCTCGTGTTAAGGAAAAAAAAAGTACGGGTTGGTCAGAATGGTTTTGTTCAATATTACTTCCCAGTATGGCTCATGATGTAAAACTTTGCTTAATTGCACTACTACAGGAGGAAGGAATGGCCTCCTTAAAAGGTAAGACTGTCTAGTTTTGCCACTGCCTACTTTTTTTTTTCCTTTTTTTTTTTTCATTTGGTCATATTGCTTATTCTGTGTATAAGTTTTGGCTCCATCTGTGCACCACAGATGTCCCTTTTTTTTTCCCCCTCCTTTCAGCTTGTACATTTGTATACAGCACCTAGCAAAGCCTGCATCCTTGAGGGAATTATGGGAATTACAAAAATGCAATAGTTACATTTGCATTTACAGACATAAAGAGGAGATAAATGAGGCAAAATTTGTAATAACATTTTAGTTGTTAGCTTTAATTACTTGGTAATGTATTCAGTACGTGGAATAGCTTTCCAATAATCCAGTTTGCAGCAACTGGCATTTTTTAAAACCATAAAAACAACTGTATTTTTCTGCTTACAGTGTTCATTTTCCAAAAGTTGACTACAGGAACAGAATTCACACACACACACAGAGAAAAACCAATTTCACTAAGAGTGATCTCGCTGAATTTGTTGAGGACGAATCCTCACCACAGTAGTGAGCATCCTCTCCTTTAGAAGGAGCCAAGCCTCACTTAGGCCCGTTCCCACACAGCCTTAAAAGAAAATAAAGACAACTACAAAAGAAAGCCCAGAACATATAAAATTCAGTTACATTACAAATAAATAAATAAATAAATAAAGGAAGCATTGTGCTAACTATTCACGCAGAGGGTTATTTTTGGAATTGTCCCGTTTCCTACAAGGAGTTGTTTTGCTGTCAATTTCAGTTTCCAGGGTTTTTTTGTATCCTAAGACTTTCACAGATTACAACTTCCCCCCCCTCCTCAGTGGACCCTGCTAAAAATTTGCTAACATCAAATTGCTGGTGTAAAAAAAAAAAAAGATTTAAAAAAAAAAAAATAAAAATCAGTCTTTTTTCTGTGCTTCTGCCCATATGCAGTTTCCCCTGCAGTGTACTTCTGTCGGGACAGAAAATAAAAGCTGTTACCTCATTAGATGACTAAACCAGGCCGTTCTGCCAGCACTGCACTTCTTACCTGGTAACTATTTCATTCAAAAGGTCATGACTCCATCCTGAATCTTTTCTCGTGCTGTTCATTTGTCCAAAAGCCTTGTATCTGTCGGGGTCTGCTTCTACCACTGGGACCAGTATTCTCTGTTCTTACGAATTTTCCACCGAGCATACCTAAGTAAGTCAACATCTGATTTCAGATTTCTTTTTACTACAGCTTATGCTGAAATGTAAAAAACTGTATGGCTATTTCAAGTCTTCACTACGTATGAAGTTAATTTTAAGGTGGATAGGGTATATTCTGTATAAAAGACTTGTAGATTATCCAGAAAGGAACCTCTTCATGCAGACAAATAATCCACCCAAAACCAAAGGCTAATTTAATTTAAGCAGTGGCTTAAATTCCCTAGCTCTGTTTCTTGTAATATAAACTTTTCAAATCAGGGATTTTGGCCTCTTACTAATAGGGACAGAGAATGCTAGTACCATACATACAAACATTCTCCAGCTTAAGTCACTTCTTTCGCAGAATACGCCATCATAAAATGGATAGTCAGTCTCCTAATATCAGAAAATGGACATTTGAGGGGATTTGTCTTAGGAATTCTAGATCTATCATCAACAGATAATGCAAAGTATTAGGAATCTGCCTATGAGCTTAGAAAGTTACTATTTCACAGTATATATTTTCTAAGAAAATAAAATAAAAAAAAAAAGGACACATTTATTTCCTGATTCTGGATTCAAATTTTGCCACTTTAAACTCAATTTTTT
>VYZM01021987.1:436269-461251 GCA_013398915.1 Dromas ardeola | reverse complement strand
TTTTTTTTTTTTTTTTTTTTTTTTTTTTTAAATCAATATTTAAAAGTTCCCCTGTGATTAAAGTAAGCCTGAATGAGTCATGTTACATACAATAATGTATTTTCTGTCTTCTTCAAATATATGCTCTGAACTGCTCCCTGGAAACAATGAGCAGCCAATTTCATTCCAATAATTTTTTTTAAAGTAACATCACTAAATCAAATGTAGCTTGAGAGACGGCCCTACTGATCACATACTACACAGGAAAAAAATACATGCTCACCAGGAAAGACACATTTTATTTCCATTTTTTACCTTTAAATTATTTTTACCATTGATACAAATAAAATGAAGTGTTCTCTCAAGTTATTTCTATTAAGAAAAACATCCAAAATTAGCAAACCCACCTGACTCCATGTGAAAAATATTCTGTTTACAACAGATGCTCCCAATTTATTGCGTCACACATCCATACCGTCAGAAGCGTCCATTCTTTAATGGCATGATTAATGTAACATGTTATGTAAAAGTCCAATTTTCTTTAGTTTAGCTGATTTAATTAAGCAAGGGAGGACAAGTTTTATCTTTGTGGGCAGTATTTTCAGGAAAAAAAAAAAATCAAAGAATCAAACAATAAGTGCTTTTGTTCATAGAATTCCCAACTTTAAAGCACTTAAAATCTTCTGCCAAACAACTCACATTTCATAAATCTGCACAAGTAGGTCCTGAAGGTCAGTGAAAGTGTGATGTTCCTTCCAACTGTGACACTTCTGAGCGCGTAGCTATAAGGTGGGTAGTTGTCATCTCAGTCTCATGAAAAGAACATACAATTTTTATGAAAGGATCTGATACCTGACAAGCGTCTCATTTCAAACACTCCTTCCCAGAGTGAAAGTCATGGTCCCAAGCTTTTGGGTTCAGAATGTCACACACCCGAGAAAAAAATTTACTTTCCTTGAAGTCTACCCTGCAGAAGCACCCAGTAAGCATCCTCAGAAGAACTCTAAGGATGAACTTGTAAGTGCAGAAATAATGTATTTCAAGAGGACAGTTTCATATCTACTTAAAACTCAACGGACTCTCCAGTTCCATAAGTCCCTGAGAGAATAAAAATTGGGACAGTGAATATCTTGAAGGAGCCTGGGGATATTTTGGAAAATAAAGCTAGCAATACATAGAAAATGAGTGGCTTTGGTTTTTAATTCATATGTACAATCAATCCTTTTTACTCAGGGTTTCTGAAAATCCAAGCTACAGTACACAGGAAAGTTCATTTCAGTATTTACACAGTACAGTTCCTTTGCCCTATTACCATCGAACCTCCTCCACTAACAAAAGTTTCTATTTTAGTAGTAATATCAGGCATCTAAATTATTAGAACAGACTTCTTAAATGCACTTTAATCTCCTCAAGTCGGCAAAGCAACATCTGCAAAATATTTAGAGAAAGAGTACCATTTATTTACCCATACACAGTATGTCAAGACTCAAGATGTCTTCCTTAACCATCCCTTTGTCATTTTATATAACTTCTTCATACTGTAAGTTATAGATTTCTTTGCTCCTAAAGAAGAAAAAAAAAAAAAAAAAAAGACACAAAACCCAGAAAATATCAACATTTAGGAAGGCTAACTCAAATATTAGATTCTTACCACATTAAGTAAAATATTTCCCTGGAAGAACGACAACTCAATCTGTCAGGCAGACATGCAAATCACCTTCTTGTCACATTCATAACACAGTAATATGACACAAAAAATTACTTTGAATAGTATCAAAGCATGCAAAATAGAATAGGTTCATTCTGAAGGCCTGACAATTGTACAGCGAATGACCAAGGTATAGCAAACGTAGAGATTCATGATAAAGCTCTTTAGTAGTACAGCGGGAAACTTCTAATTTACATCATTGTTCCTAAATGATAAATATAGGAAGGCTTTTAAACCATCTGTGTCTACTGCAGACCCTCACCAAACCTATACATTATGCTTTTCAAGCCCTTCCTGATCTTTATCAGTTTCTTCTGCTTATCAGATTTTAGCACCCTTGCTTGATGCTATACATCAGGCACTTGGTTGCCAGTTGGTGTTGAGAGGCATCACGCTGATGCCCATCGTGATGAAATGTAATCAAACACTGCACGCCACCAGCTGCTTTCCAGGACAAACCAACACAGAGCATTGCTATGCAAAGGCTTGTGAATTAAAAGTGAAAACAGAGAATTGGTTTTTTTCATAGGAAATACGCTGCTGACTGTTGAGGTGGAAATCTGTTCTGTTTTCAACATGTTGTAAAGCACATTATAACCTCCTTGCATATTTTGTCATTGCCTCATCCTAACTAACGGCAGCTACCATTTCCTAACTGAGAGAACGGCACATCTGCAAGAGAATAAAACTCCTCGACTTGCATAATGAAATGCCATCTGTGTCCTTAGGTAAAAAAAGGTAACACTGAAATGATGATGGGTACGGAAAACCTGATTAATGATGATATACCCAGGCGAACTGAAGGAAGCAAAAGTAATAACATGACAACAAACAGCTGTAATCTGGCAACACTGCCAATATCAGAAGTATACCATGGACACAGGTGTGAATACCCTGCCACAGGGACATTACCCTGCCACAGGGATGTTGTCTGGGCCAATTTTGCTTCAGAGTAACCTGCCTGTCACTTGTTTATGACAAACCTCACATGAAGCCAGAATAACCGTCATACTCCAGCATCATCCCGCAGTAGCTCACAAGTAGTGAGCTTTGGTAAATACCACACCACTACGCTAGGCCTACAATGAAGGCAGGCATTTCTCCACTTTCCTAGAGATACAGAAGGGTTTTGCAGCAGGCACGGCCTCCATGCTTTTACAAGTTTTAGATACAAAGGGATTGAAGATGACTCCCTACACAATCTGTACAGTGTGCCCTTAGTTAAACACTTTCTGAAGTTCTAGCAGAGATGAGCCTTCTTTTACAGGCCTAGAGTAAAAAAAAGACACAGCCTTTTACTGGGTTTAGTCATCTAGTATTTGGAAACTTAAAAACAAAATATTGTTAGTCTTGGCACTTCAGCAGGGTTCTGAGATCCTATCCAGTGGAGCTACTTACTTTTCCTCCTTTCAGCTTTTTTTCATTAAAAAACCACCCCAAAACAAAAAATCCCCAACACAACATAAAACACAGAGTGACTTTTTAGATTACCACACACTCTAATCACACCCTTACAAATTCAAAACTGAAAAGGCAAGTTTTTAATGCTGCACAAAAAGCTTTAATTTTGGCACTTGCATACACAGATTAAAAAGTATGGTACGTTATACTTACTACGATCTTTCTTATGTTTATTTAATAGAACACTGCTTACCTGACAAGACTGACTAAACGTTCACAGAAGCAATTTAGCCAAAAGTCACACCGTATGACACACCAGAACACAAGGAAAGATCTTCTGCAACAAATGACCCACTTAGACTCAGGTTTAGCCATCTACTGCACTGGACTTTTGTGGGGCGGAAAGAAAGGGTATGATAATATTTGATTTTGAAAAGACCTTAGAAAGTAATCGAATGAAGACAAAAATACTCTAAGTGAAAGGTGCATTCAGCATTAGCAGTCTAGAGTCACAAGAAGTCAAATGACTACACAGTAATAAGGGAAAGTGTATGCTCTATTTATGAAGGAACGCGATGTAAAAAGCCTGTCATAACGAATACGCTGTACATAACCAGTTTTGCACTTCCTGTGTCTCTAACTGCAATTGAAATAAACTCAACTTTACCTTTTTTAAGGAATCATCCATACGTATATTTTCAGCTTACAAAACCATGTGCATCCCATATGTAAGCTCAAACTTTTCTACATTTAATAGGTTTTTGCTAAAAGCAAGCACACTAATGAAGTCACGATGGGCTTTTCTTTGGAGCATCTCAAATAACAAGTAAACAATCATGTAAATTCTGAAGCGCCTCACATATCTGCATTAAAATTGCACACGGTGTAAGCATTCCAGTTGCACAACAAGGCCAGACTGAGCACAGCCACAGCACATAAATGAAAGAAGTGGTTCCAATCTCCAAAGTTAAAACTATGTAACTGTACAGCTTTGCAAATTACCGTCCAGTCTCCTAGGTACTCTACACTTCCAAGATACAGCCCCTCGAACACTGAAACTGCTCTGCCAGGACCGATGTTGTCCTGCCATCCCAAAGCAGTAAGCGCAGTACAGCGTGTGGCAGACCAACAGAACCACAGCCGATACAGCCCTGCAGGACTGTAATTACCCGCGCTGGCACTGCAGCCTGTAAGTCAGCTCGTTCTATCAGCTTGCCAGCCTGCTCTGCCTCCTGCAGCAGCTCCTGAGCACACAGAGATCCTTCTCCTCCGTATTTTCCCCCTGCAGTGAGCACGCTCCTGAACTCCACCCACCAGAGCCTTATGTAATTTCTGTCCCGGCACATCATGCTACAAAGCAAAATACAGGTTTATACATACAGCTGGTTTCTTAAAGCAGCCCTCAGGGTGATGAGTCACATCTGTAGTAAAAGTTAATGGTTGTAATTATGGCTCAGTCTCAGAATCCGAAGGAGTTGGACCACATGAAAATGCCTTTCTGCTTTAGCTCTGAATCTATGACTTGGTGGTTTCACCTCCCCTTCAGATTTTTCCACTATATGATACAGAACAAAGACCTATTGCACATGGAATCAAGACCACAAAATTTCAGGGTAAACATAAGTTGTATCTGGTTTTACTTAATGATCCATGTTCATTTTTTTGGAAGTGTTGGTGTTGTAAGATAGTAATTTGGCTATAACATAGGTCCCCCAAAGCTTCCCTGTAGATATGCCTGGCTGTAGTATACTTTATTTCCTTTTGAGAAGAAAGACTAATGCATGTACTGCTGAAGAGCTGTCACGTGGAGGCAAACAGGTATATATCGTTAGTGTATCACGCACAGGCACATGCAAACTTTTTACACATATTTCCAGGGAAGTGCAGTGGTATGCAGTATCTGCTCAGGCAGCTGAAGAAGACAGCAGTTATCACCAATATTTCATATGTAAAGCTGTTCCTTACAGTTAAAAAAAAAATTCCTTGAAGACATAGTATACTAATATCCCAATTCTAAGAAAACGAGTGTTACTCAGAGCAGCTACAAGCATTTCTGCTAACTTAAAAGTATCTTGAACAATTGCTTTAACTGATGATTTAATTCATAGTATTTTATTTGTAAGAAATTTTCAAGGCTTGCAGCATTCCTCTAGAAGAAATCTAAGCTAAAGAAGCATCAACATCTCCTTCAGAGGAGCTAAATATAAGAACTTCAGAGTTAGTTCCCAAAGACCATGCAGACTCTGGCTATGTGGGAAAATAAATCAAATGATGGTGCCATCTCTAATGGGAAACAGAGAGGCAATCTTACCACAGACTCGAAGAAATACATAGGCACATTTTCAAAAACTAAATAGGGCATTTAACAACAAACAAAAACATAGAGCTTGAGCTCAACTTTAAAACCACATTGGCAGAGAAAGATGAAAAATGTTCTCTTAAATGGGTTGAAATTCTTTCTTTTGCGTGTGCTCCTTGCCAATACTGTTAATACACAGCATGCCATCTCACCAACGGCTATTCCCAATTTAACATTTAATTAAGAAATATGCTGTACGTTGGACTACCACACTACAAACCAGAGAGTAGGCATTTCACTTTTGTTCTTGTTAAGATAAAGCAATCAGCTAAGGAAATAATTTTGTGTCCCCCATTACATTTCAAAAAGAATGATGGCCATGTAATGAAAACTATTTCTTTTGCAAGCGGACGTAGGACAAAAGTACCTATATAGCTACCAGGAACGTCAAGAAAAAAGGGCCACAGCTTCTTTAAAGGAGACACTGATTTCATGAATCTCTTTCACAATTCTCTTATTTTAGCTACTGTTCTTAACATAAGCACTGCAGAAGGACAGAGCCGTAATAGTCTTCCTAAAGTCTCTACTAGAAAGTGTGAAAATAGGTCTTATGGGAACAGAGTATTAGACAAGATTTGGTTACAGAATGAAGAAAGAAACACAGCATCCTTAGGGATTAAATTTTAAAGGTCAACACTTTCCTGTAAAACACATTTCTCGCATAAGTGAAGCAAATACTTTCTATGTAGGGGCCTGTGTACAGTATGTATCTATATGAACAGTAGCGGATAAGAGCCCCAAGAAATGGCAAAGCAAGGTGACCAGCATTAATGCCTGCCCCCTAGTGACGAGTTTTTTAAATTAAGAAACTGTGGGAGAAAAATCTTCATTAGAAGATTGACAGCAAGATTTCACATAAACTCAATCATAACTGTTTGGAGAGAAGTATTAAAAAAAAGAACAAACAAAAAAACCCAAAACTGAAACAGGCAAAAGGCTTCTATAACTAACTCGTAAACCTGTGGAAACCCATCCCTCCTAAATTCCAGGGAAAAATCACTGAAGATCATATGAACATCACATCTGAAAAATACTGAGATCACGCCCTTGGTCAGTTAAATTTAATTTCTTCTTTCACGTGCACTACAATGTAGGGGTTTATTACAAAAATACTATGTCTGTGCTTCTGCCCATCTTCAGTGGGTGAAACTGGTGGGGCTGTGGGGAAGCAGGGCTACGTCTACATCACCAAGTGCGGCATCACTCGTGTCATGTGCAGCATCACACGTTACAGAGACACTCCTCATCCTAGCTGCAGCCACGGTGGCCCACACAGCAATGCCGAGGAAAGTTAGCTCTGCATTCATTAAACAATGTTCAGAGGTTAGGAAATGCCAGAAACGGTCCTTTTCCAAATCTAACTTGTTTCCCTCAGCACATAATGTGTAAGTAACCCCAAAAGACCAAGCCTGAATTCTGTTCCTAATGGTTTGGGCCAGATTCTGGTAGAAGTGCATAAATATGGTTAAAATAAAATAATTGAAATTATGCTACAAGTGAGAAAACTAAACTCTCCCAAGCCTCTGTGCTCAAATTTGGCTTGCGTTTGAGGCAAAGGATCACAATTTCTTTGCTCGACCTGAATCAAGCCGCAAAAAATGTGTTTCCAACACTAAAAGCAGTGGTAGAAAATACATGTTTTTAGATACGTCTCACTCTATGTAACTGGCTAGTTAGAAGACAACTAGAGTTTCTTTTAAAGGGAAAAAAAAAAAGCCATTATATATAAACCAAAAAGCAGTTAAGACAAAGGGGAGAAAAGGCATTTCACAAATACCTAGTTTCAGATGCACAAAACATGGTAAAAATTACAAGTCCTACTAAAGGATGCTTTAGGACCCCCCAAAAGTCCTAGTTATTACTAGGACACATAGGCTGTAAGTGATTTACTGCATGACACACAGAAGAAGCTAACCATTCCCAGAGGTGATTTGCTGTCTATCAGAACAGGCAGAAGGGAAGCATAAATAATCTGACAAAGCTTAACTATTTTATTCATGCTTTTGCAGTTACAAACAGCTTTGCTCCACGGGTCAGCCAGGCTGCTAACTTTCACAAGCGCTGAATTCAACATTGTAGCGCTGTCTTTGACCTCTCCCCTCCAAATATTTTGCTCTACAAAACCTACTCTCCATGGATTTAGAAACAGATAGGTTACAAGCTGATACTGCTAAAAGAGGCATGTTACAATACAAGAAGTCTTGACCACTAGCAGGTAATTTCGGCAACAAACCCTAGAAGAAAAGCATCACCTATTTGGTTGGAAACCTTACATTAGAAACTCCTATAAAACAAAAATTTGCTTTTCTCAGATGGAGTTATGTCCTTAGTCCTCCAGCTACTAAACAAAGTTCGGCAATAGTTTTGTCAGACTCCTTCCAGTTAATAGAACTAGACTATTAACAGAAGCATATAAAAAGTACAACTGTTCCTGCTTATTTTACTCAGCGGACCACTAATGGTCCTGAACACTGCAGTTTGTGTTTCTTTACAAGGAGGTAGGAAGTACAACATGGAGCCACCAACTTTAATACTAAATGGGAAGTGAACAGCCGCTGTAGAAGTCTGGATAAGGATTGCTCAGTAGGAAGCTATACGGCTGCTTTTAAAACCAGTAATGGTATCATTTGTATTTAATTGCTTTTGTGGAAGAATTATGAATAGGTATAAATGAGTTCAGAAAATTACTCAAGCAACTTCATGCAAGCAGCAAGGATTTTTTCACTTCGCAGGAATTCAGACTATCTCCTGACCAGAGTTTTAAGTAAATGAAGGCTCAGGTCTTAAGTCTTTATTTTAAATCAAGCTGCAGTGCTTTCAGCTTTTGAAAGTGTAAAAATCAGGTCACCTTAAATTACATTTATTCCAGAACTCAGAAAAGAGGATGAAGCTCCAGCTATGTAACTGGCAGTAACTTTCATTCAGTTAGGAAAACTTTGACAGCTGAAACGCGTACCTAGTTTTCCCATGCTTCTACACAAGCAAGTCCTTTCTTTTTTTTTTCCATTCTACAGCTTCTCTCACATTGACTTTGTAATACTCAACTCTTTTTCTAAGTAATTAATTTTGAAGTGTAAGGGTTACAGTAATATCCAATGCTCACCAAGTGTAGGCTCAGTTTGGAAACATGATGTCTTCAAATACACAGCTGTCTTCTGGGCCTGGCAAAAACATCTGATCCTGTCAAAGTTCTCTCCCTCAAAACTCATTCCCTCCTTTATTTTATGATGAAATAACCCTATGGTTTGCATAACACACCAATACCATGTACTGATCATTTAGGCATCCACTCACATGTAGAAAGCCAGAGTGAATTATCAAGTGGGTTTTTTCCCATTTTTTTTTTTTTTAATACAAAAAGAACAGAACTAGTGCACATCAGCCAAATCTGGCCCACATATAAAAAGAAATTGAAGTCAAAAGGTTTTTTTGTTACTTTTGGGTTGGTGGGGGGAGTTTGTTTGTTTGTTTATTTAAGAGTCATGTAGACTCCAATTCCTTTTGGCATTTCACAATTTATCAAGAGTTATATAAAGCTTCTGCTTTAAATATTACTTTTATTTGCCAGGGGCTTTCAATTAGACACCCGAAAAGTTTATTCTTTAAACTCTTGTAATAAGACAGTCTTGGGGCCCTATAATTTTTACTTTGTGAAATCAGAAGGCCTATGTTGATAGAAATCACACACGTTCTTACCAGCTGTTAGTATGGTTTTAGCACTCTGCACTATACTGGAAGATCTCACAATTCCTGAAATGCCTGCAGATAGAAAAGAACACAGATGTTACCCATCTTAGCAGTTTTGGGGGGATTTTTTTTATCCTCCAACATACATGAAAAAATTAAATATTTTTCCAGTTATACAATCAAGCCAGCCTGAAAGTAAAACATACACTTAAGCTGAGAAAGTTTGTTTCTGTTCTGCTTTGTCATCCTAATTGAAGATATTCTCTAAGGTATTGTAAATTATTTTATATATAACATACAAAAAACCCCAAACCAAATCAATATTAACACAGATAACAACCAGTAGGAATTGATCAAATTAATTCATTTAGTGTTCCCATTATTTTTCTCCTAAGATGATTAGTCACAAAGGATTCAGAGATGTTTCATTTAAGTGCTGGCATATTAACTTTCTAGAGCAGAACAAATTATATTCATTGTTTCCTTCAACGTGAAATTGGGATTTTGCACTTCTCTGATCAAGTACAGATGCCTATATTGTGCAGTGTTTGTCTGGCTTTTTTAAATTATCAGCTTTTGGAGATAAGGCTTGTTTACCACTTGGCACTGTGGCACATTCAATGCTTTTTGTCCAGTGGTTCTTAGGTATTAGTGGAATGGTAAACAAAACATTAAAACTGTTTTTGAAAAGTACCAAGTTTTATCTGTTCTAACACATATATATAAAAGCATACTGCTATGTGCAGAACAGAGCTACTAAATACTTAAAAATTTAGAAGTGCAGCAGAGTTAGTCTTTCAAACTGGAAGTTACTCTTCTGCATTAACCAGAATGTAGAATATAATTTCAAATATTATTTTAAAATCCTTCTTTCAAAAGTATTTCTATAATGAAGAACAACGCTTAGGGAAATCCATGAATAAGTAACAGGGATACAATATTCCACCAGAAAATAACCTGGGGGGCAGGAGCAGAGAGGGGAAGGGAGGCAATCACATTGAGCTAGTAAAATACCCAGGGACGACGCAATTCAACTTGAGTAATCAGCTTTGTCTCGTAGGATTACCAAATGGCTTGTCCTGCCCTTTACCCCGATTCTTGAATTGGGAAAATCTTTCAGCCACAAAAGTGAAAGAGGGGTTTTGATTTGTTCCCCTAAGAGTATAAACTGCTTGGCTTGAGAAGACTCCATCTAACCAACGTTTTGATACTGAACTGCTGCATCACTGTGCACTCCACAGTCAGGGCCATGCCTGCAATATCCTACCAAAACACAGCCGCAAGGATTGTTAGCTCAGGGTAGGCAACTCGGAGCTCTGACACTATATGCAGCTCAAAACCGCTGCAACTCCTGCTCCCAGATTCAGTTATTATCACATTACTATTGCAGTCCAGCCATAGCAGTGTAGAACCTGCCACAGACTGACATGAAAGAAGCTGGACACCTTGATATCCAGGTGCAATTCGTCCTATATTGTCAACGGAGAACTGCAACTCCCAGGAGCTTTATTTCCCCAAACAGAAATCAGCGTGAGATCTCCCTCAGCAGCTGGCTAGGGCCTAGGGCCTCTCAGGCATCTAGGGAGTTTTTGCAGTGCTCAAGGAGCTTGCAAAATTGGCCATATGGAACTAAGATGTGTCAGGTTTTTTTCAAGATGTAAAGGACTCTTGGAGTACTAAACATTTTCATTTTTCTGCAGAATAATAAAACATTGATGTCTGCAACATAAGCTTTAACCTGCTCCTACAACATTATCTCGCCTCCGAGAAACTATCTGTGACAATGAGAAACACCTCAATCTTTTTCCTCAAAGCCCGAGTTCTCTGCCAGAACTCACGTATCTGGACTAACTACAATGACTGGGAAGGGTGATGTTTGCAAGCTAGAAAATTAACTTGGCATTGCAATGTATGACTGGTAGGATATATAGCTTAGTATTTAGATGAAGTTATGCCTGCCAATGAAATCCTGAAGGTGTACACATCCCACAGTTAGATGGTCTAAGCAGGCCACACTAAAGACCGCTTCTTTCAGAATCTAAACCAAAACATATCTTTCTATATCAGTAGGAACGCTATTTGCTAGTATTTCAGAGAACCCGTTTGCCACCAGACAAATCCAAACCCATGCTTTTATGTATGTACCTCAAGCCAAACCTCTTGTTTTCTTCTTCCTTCTCTGTAAATCATCCTTCTGAACTAGAAGAACATGTACAATAAATCTGTATATCTATTAGGTCTTAAAGGAGATTAGAGACACTGATCTAGGCCTACCTTGATGCACCACAAATCCGCAGTCAGGGTCATGGGCAACTTGCAGTAAAATTTCTTCCACATCTCTGTTTTTTCCAGGAGGGTCTACCAGGGAAGTTATCTTTTGTTGCAGAGTCCTTGGTAAAGCCATTAGTTGCGTAAATTGACCTTCTGGACTTTTATCAATCTGAATGTTATAAAAAATAACACAGTAAAAACATTCAGTGTTAATGAAGTAAGTTCTGTTTTTCAAAGAGGTCAGAAAAGTCTTTTGGCTATCTTTGACCTCTGGTGAATATCACAAAGAACACCATCCATTTTGTTTGTACAAGTCATTGACAATGCTAATGAAAACTTCCCAAGCACCGGGAAATGCAGTATCTCAGTTCTGAACCTGAAGAATAACTCAATGCGAAGATGTTAATTTTTTATCCAAGGGAAGCCTAATGTACACATGTGATCTTGCTGCCTCTGCAAGCAACTTTTCATTGAAGCTGTATCATTTCTGCTCTATCCAATTTCTTTTGGAAACATAAGTACACTACAATGAAAAAAAAAGTTCCCAAAAGACCACTTAGCTGAGTTTCTTCTGCCTGAATATAATCAAACTATACACATACACATTTCAAGTTTAGCTTGAAAAACATTTTCTCTGCTTTAAACTGAACCACATCTGGTTTGTATAATTTGAAGGAAACATTCATTCCACATTTCCCAATCCAAATCAGAAATTCAATGACCCTTTTTTGAATACAATGATACCAACGTGCAGGCTTGTACACATTTATACAAAATGTAAGCACAAATAGTGAAAAACACATAATGGAGCAGATCTCTCCAAAACTGGAGGAAAATATGAAAAGCTTGATTCATCCCACACAACTTTTTAGACAGTTCATGGAGACATCAGGCAGGAGTCTAGTTACCCTATACACTCCCATTAGTCAATGGGGAGAAAATGATATCCAGATGAATCACCCACTGACTACAGAGGGAGCCGACAATGAGAAGACTCTTAATGTTATGTGGGAGGAATCCACGCCTGAACCAGAACTATAAGAACTAGTGTCTGCCTTCAATTGTTTTTGAGGAATCTTTTAAGAAAGAATTTTCTCTGTAACTCTGAAGACGTATACTTGGAGAAGGGGTTTCTGTCCCGCATTAAACAGTGCTCCCAATAGCAGTTACTCTCTTCAGTCTGGGGAATAACTGCCAATAACCAGCCCAAGGTGTGAGGAATAAAGCATTAAAGCACTTTCCTCAAAATCTATGGTAAAATGGTGGCATTAAGTCAACAGCCTCAACGACTATTATGAAATTATGGACAGATTTATTATCCAACAACGTATTTGTAGTATGCTACCAGGACTTGTTTAAAGGTGACACAACAGGGAGTACTATTCTAACTAGACGTGTTCTTGGAGAAAGCATTACTGATTCTTTTCAAAATTCTTTTAAATACTTCTTCCACGAAACTGTTCAAAAGCACATTGATAAGAAAACACAGAGACAGCTGCAGTGTAATACAGATTCGCCTACGCTGTACTCCAAAGTTTGCAGTAAAATTGTTTACTGTACTCAAGCTTGCTTATATCCGTACTTTTTTCTAACAAAGACACGTCCTAAAAAGAGGCATTCATGAGATAATTACCAAGGTGACTTGAGGACAAAGAGATAGCCATGTCCATAAGACAACCCATGATATTTGTAACTTCACATTGAAATGTATAACACACTTGAATATTCACGCAGACATGTGTGCTACAAGAGAAAAAATTGCTATTTTGCCCCTGACTGTGGCATCTCTCCCCTAATTGCAATGTTACACTTATACCTTATCCCAGAAAGATGGAATTCACGATACTGGTCATTTTGGACATATGTTTCCAAACTACTAGGAAAAAATTGTTTTAGTACGGGTACCTAAAGATAGTGCCAGAATTTCATTTGGGTTTAGTCACCTGATCTTCATAACCAGCACTCTAGGGTTTTTTGTGAGACGCAGTTTTTGATTGCAGAAGGTTGCACCTCTAAGTTACGGCCTAATCTTTTTAACACAAACCATATGTTTATTCATCACTTCCTAGACTGTTGTTACCATATGGTAGTCATTAGAACACACGTTTTAAAATTATCTTCTCTTGTTCCTTTGCTAGGGCTCTAGTTCTGTGCCCATACTCAAAGAAAATGAACAGTACTTACTACATATGCAGAGACTGGTATTTAAAGCAAGTCTTCTGGCTGCAGAATTAACTAAACAACAGAAACATAACAAATAGCAAGTGCAGTGACTACAACTGCTCGCCTTAGTGTATGGCACAATTCTTGCCTTCTGTCAATGTGATAAAGCACTTCCACTTGCTTGTTTTAAAAATGTTTTGAAGAACACTTGCCTCTAGCCTTCCCAGATGGTGCTTGTATACCACTTGAGGGCAGTCCTGTAATATGTTACTGTACAGCTTCTGAAAATGGGGAACATTAGGTTTCACTATGTTCTGCACTTTCGATCTGTCTTCTCCTATTACCATTCTGAAATCACCTAATCAAGAAGAGAAAAACAGTTAAATCATTAGGAAAAAAAGAAAAACCTCAAAGAATGGAACAGAAACCAACATAGTACAAAGCTGCCATCTAAATCTTCATTCTCCAATTCTACCAATGCCTATATAATCCACAATAAGGTTCACCTTCTAATAGCAAAAAAATGCTATTCAAATACCTTCAAGCACAGAAAATAAGAGTCAGAATTTTTATGTGGCCTCTGACATGTTGTAATGTCATCAGCTCACGTGTCCACATTTTCACTCGGCCAGCAAAAAAATTCCAGCTGTCAAGTTCAGCCTGGAAAGCAGCAGTAACACAGCTACATTCTTTGCAACCATACATTGGTTTCAACAGATTACTAAACAGACTGACCATCCCCAATACTTTGTATCTAGAAACAAATAACCTTCAATTTTCTGATATTGAAAGAAAACAGTTTGCATCGTCTCTGCACTTGAAGGGCAGTACCTGAAGTACAGCTAATGGCAACCATGGTAAGATCAGAGTATCACCTTTTCCTCTCAGCCGTGTATTTTGTTAGTAGTTTCAAAAAGCAACTCCTTTTGGCAGGAAAATAAAACATCCACTGTTACATTACTGACCTTTACACTTTATTTTATGATATAAGACTGGAAAGTTTCAAAGAGAATAAGTGAAAAGACAGTCTGTAATAGAGCCTTCATCTACCTCTATCAGGTACCACCCTGGTAGCTTCCAGGGTTACCAACCAGGAGTTAGAGGCCCAGTGCAGCACGTACCAACAAACAAGAACCTGGATCAATTCATTTCCCCACTTCCCACCTTCAGGAGATAACTGTTGTTGCAAGGTGGCAACTTGCTAGCATTCGTTTATTTCAATTTATGCCAAGCCACAAAACAAACACTTCCCATATAAATGGTACTTACTCACTGCTCTCAAAAAATGCATAAAAAATAATACAAGGATAAACATTTTCCAAATTAAAGCATGAACAACTCTTTTCATCAGTCTCCAAGGAGACTGATTAGAGTAACACATAAAATCAATTCTGTCTACTAGCATACTCTCTGAGAAGTTTAAGACTTAACAAAATGGCAGCAAATTAAAATATCCACAAACATGTAACTGACAGCTCTTTTCTTAACACCTCTCTTATGAGGAACACCTCTCTTATGAGGAAAGACTGAGGGAATTGGGTCTATTTAGTCTGGAAAAAAGACGGCTGAGGGGTGACCTTATTAATGCTTACAAATACCTAAAGGGTGGGTGTCAGGAGGATGGGGCCAGGCTCTTTTCAGTGGTGCCCAGTGACAGGACAAGAGGTAATGGGCACAAACTTGAGTATAGGAAGTTCCACCTAAACACGAGGAGGAACTTCTTTCCTGTGAGGGTGGCAGAGCCCTGGCCCAGGCTGCCCAGAGAGGTGGTGGAGTCTCCGTCTCTGGAGACATTCCAAACCCGCCTGGACACGTTCCTGTGCAGCCTGCTCTAAGGTGGCCCTGCTCTGGCAGGGGGTTGGACTAGATGATCTCCAGAGGTCCCTTCCAACCCTATGATTCTGTGATTCTGTGAACATTCCCAACTGGAAGTCTTACTGCTTTAGCTTTGTTCATGCAGCAGAGCCAATTTCAACATCTTACAGCATGGTAACTGATCTCCCACATTTTTGGTTAACTGCGCTGTTTCAAAGGATATATAAAGAAGTATCTCGGTCCCTAGTGGTCACCAAGAATCTAACTACATTCCTGGACAGGTCTCAGGTGGGCAGGTATGCAGCCCCGTAGCAAACATCCCTGGTTAGCAACGCTTAGCCATCCCACCCTCTTGACTTTACTGTTGCTTTCAAACAGGTAACGATTCAGGAACAACTGAACATACTACACAAAGAACAGCAAACTCCTCAGTAGAATCAAGCTGCAACTTATAAACCCTAACTGCCTACCTGTGCTTTTTTTTTTTTTAAAAGCCAAACTTGCATTACTTTATGAGCAAAGACAATGCTGTGTAAAGTACAACTCCAATCAAAATTGTTCACAGTGATTTCATTAAGGATATCAACATTTAAAGAGTGTTGCTGAATTAAACTGTAACAATTAAATACTGTCTTGAAGAGTCTTTTGGAGTAATATCTAAAATTTTTTTCCCTTACCAATTTCATAACTAAAGAAAGGAGGAAATTCCCTTACCAAAAAGAGTCAACAAAGACCAACCAGGAGGTGAATATTAAATGTACACTGAAGAATCACAATGTGGATCTTTAAGTTAACTAAATAAGAACCTTAAACACAGCACATTCAAAAACTAAGAGATAACAAAGAATGGGTCAGATTACCAGATGAATCCACATTACACTAAGAGTGGAAAGGAAAATTTTTTTCCAATGTTTTGAACGATTAAAACCAAAATACAATCCACACAAACAGGAAAAAAACCCACATTATTTCACCATATTGAATAACCCATACTTAGCTGTCCATAAATCAAGCAGGTATAAGACGTTTTGCTTATGTACCTACACCTATTTTCTATGAATAAGCACAATTAGTCTTTACAAGCCGCTACATAACACAGCAGTAAAATACTGTTATCGGAGCATGCAACAGTGTAGGCCCAAAGCAAGAGAGCAGGTGACTTATTATGCATTACACTTCCTGCTGTGATACAACAGCTCCAACTACAGCTATTCTCCACAGAGACTTTAGACCGCATATACTAACCAGAATAGGAGAGTCCTGCAATCTGCATATAGAGGTCTTCTTCAGAGAAACTTTCTGGTAACATGAGGAAGGCTGCGGTGACTGCACTCTTCAGGTTGCTAACAAGAGCAGCCTGCAGCTTGCTGTTCTCATTCTGGGTCAGTATTTTCACCTGAAAAAGCAGTGTCATTGAGAAGCAAGACTTCAGGAAAGTGCTACTGAAGATGGAGCCTGAAACATCACTCAATCCAACATGAAAAATAAATAAGAAATTTATTTAAGATTAAATCCTATTATTATGGTACAATAAAGTCTAGAGTATCCTCTTTTGCTTACATAGTGGGAGAGAGGGGAACATCTTTTTAAGAATTAACAGCCTGATACAAAAGGCTGTTTTTACAAACACATTTGGAACTGCTATAAGCAACAGCCATTAACTAATCTCACCTTTCCATATTCATGAATTTAGGATTAATCAAAACAGTAAATACGAACGCATTAACAGAAATACTTCCTATGTGATTATGCAATAAGAAAAAAAGACCACTATCACACTGAAAGACAATGGAATACCAGAAAAAGAGGTAAGTTTTCCTATTCATCTTTGTTCTATTTTTTTTTAATAAAGGACTCCTCTATCATATGCTTCAAATAGTTTCTTAAACATTAGTTGTCCTCCTGGAAGAAGCAAGGCTTTATTTTGCACTTCGTATGAGCAGAACATGAACTCAATGGGAACTTCACATGTACGTGAAGAAGAGAACACTGAAGTTGAGTGCTTCTACATGCCACAAACAGAAGTTTATTTTTAGGAAACACTCAAACTGTTCGAAACCAACTACAGAATCCAGTCACCTAGGATATGGAAATACACTGGAATAAAAAGCAGATCTTTTGATCTGCTGAATATAGAAACATATTATTATAGAACATTAGATGAGGTCAGCCTGGTTTACAAGATGGCCAACTATGCTCTTTCAGAAACAACTCTCCCAAGAATACCTGCCTGTTTTGAGTTTCTGTCTTTTTCAAGTGTTCTGGTTAAGCGATACTGTCTTGCTTATAAAGGGCAGCTTCTTAATATTTGTTGACTCTAAAATACCATAAAATGCAAACCCACTGGCAGGTACAAACAAACGTATCCAACTTGCGTTTACTCCCCAAAAAGCCCATTCACACAAAAATGAGTTGCAGTATTACTTGAAATTCTGCCTCCACATATAGCCCGAAACAGCTAAGGTATACTTTCGAGTAAATATTTTCTTTTAGGAATGTAAATACTCTGTTAATGGAGAAAAAAAACAACACAAAAACCCACAAAAACCAAACCTAGATTCAGTAAAGAAAGTAAGAGAATCAGACATATCTGCTACAAAAAATTCTTCTTACAGACAAAGCAACGTCATGAATGGCCAATACTATATTCTGAACATATTTTTTTATTACAGTGAAATCTTTAAGAGGAATAAAACTAGAATAATATCTCATTTTTATACGGTGGTAAATGCAACACCATACAGGCTGCTTGTTTCAGCGGTTCTGCACTCAAGCATGGGTTTGACTAACATCAGATCTGTGTGATAGTCTGGAATTGGTCCACGGTGGATTTTTGAAGGATGTTTTCCCTTGTATGATCTTCGTTTTAAAAATGCAAGCGAACATTCCAGAATTCCTCCTAACTTCTCCTGCAAATTACTTTGTATTTTTTAGCATTAAAGACAATGATAAACCACATTAAAATACAATACATTCAGCTGCCAGGGAGCCTACAGTAAATTTTATTTCCATAAAAACCACAGGAGAAGTTTACTGAATTCATACAGACTTGCTCAAATAAGATCCAATAAACAAGACAGGCTGGTCATGAGCATAAACTAATATTTAAAATCTCATCAACTAATTTACTTATATGTACTTTCATAACTTGCTGCTATAGGGAAACTCTAAGGAAAGAGAGAAGTCTGTGGCGCCCACGTAGTCATGAAAACTGCTTATACTTTAGGCTAGCCCTGAAAATAACAGCAATTTATGGACGTGTTTTAAGAACACCACAGTTACAGTCTTTTAAAACACGAAACTCAGAAATGCTAGTCCTCCTCATGGAAGGCCACGGACTTGCTGTAGTGAAGTAAAAGGAGTAATCTCCTCCTCTGCTAAAACTACTCCCTAACATAAACCAGATTTTTTTTTCAAAGGGAAATAATATGCTAGGCTTTAAAATTTAAATGCATGAAACACTGCAGTAGTGACACCATTTACAAACAAATTTTAAACAGTGTAGGTAGCGAGAAATCTCCCAGGAAGACAGAGTGCAATAGTTATCACCGAGGTATGACAAGGATGAATGTTGCATCTTAAGGTAAATCTGAAAGACTACCAAAATTAAGGAAAGCTTTTTCACAGTACAGAGAACTTAGGATCAGAACCACTCACTGTACCGTATCACATAAGGGGGAAAGAAGCAGCCAATGTATTCTGGTTTTACAGCATACACAGAATTCAGTTAACTAACAGTACAGCTGAGACTATAAAATTTTTAAATATATTACATGAGTGATACATTCAATTTTATAAATACGCATGATCCTCCGTCATCACAACAGTCTAAAGCAGGAAATGTACTACCTTCCCTGCTAGGAAATTCATACACCAGAAACTGCATGCATGTACACAAAGATACTTACAGACAAACAAAATAAACAAAGAAAATTTCATTATAGAATGAAATGTATCAAAAGCACTATTCCAGTTTGCCATTTAGCCACATCCACACCCTACTAAATATCACAATAAGAGGATTTTTCCACTGTCTTTCAAAAAATGTTTTTTGAGATTTGGACAACGGAAAAATTCTGTAAACAAACAGGTGCTCTGTCACTCCTTCACGGGAATTTTTATAATATAAAAAAGACTAAATCTCCCAAGATGCCTCCAAAAAGTATAAGATATTTCTGTACACTATTCATACTCCTCTCTCTCACCTCATTTCAATTTATTAAACACTTCCTTCTCTTAATATTTTCTCCAGGACAACAGTAAATACAGCTGCTTACAGTAAAACAATTACTTACAGTCTATGTTTAACAAAAATTCAGCAACACTTCAGATGCTTTTTAAAATCTTCCTCTGAAAACCAATTATGTGTCACTTGTGCTTATTTATTTTACTTTTTAGGTACAGCAGCATTTTTTTTTTCCTCCAAGAAACCTGTCAGTTATGGAGAAATTACAACTAAATTTATTCAATTTTTCAATACAGTTAAACAGGATTTTAGCTGATCAGCATTATAAATTTTATCTAGGATGAAAAGCCAATAAACTTTTAACACAAACAAAGAAGCCTGGGAAGAAAAGTTAGCATTTCTAAGTGGCAATTCCGAAGTCCATCTATTCTGCCAAACGTTCTGAAAAGATTACTTGGTCAAGGCAACCAGTTTATAACAGAAACAAAACCTTCAGTGAAAAGTAAGCCAAGATTTTCAAGCCAGAGCAAATGCTTCAGCTCATGTGCTAGACTAGCTTGGATAGCTTTCACTCAGAGTGACAGCTTTGTAATGGAACACCCGAAAGCACTGGGCTCTTCCTCCTCTATATAAGAGGAGGAAATTCCCAAACAAACTGTTAAACAATATTAATCTGGCCTCAGTCAACTGCATCCAGAACTAGCAAAAATGGCAAATGGCACGTAAAAGATTTAGAGTGTATAAGAAAACAAAACTAACCCTGCGTCCCCTCCAAAAGAAGCTTATTGTACATTTTTAAGGAGGTAAAAAAAGCTTTCTAGCACTACCACTTACAAGGTATATATCAAAACATCTCATTACTTGTGAACCAGAACCAGCAGACATTTGAAACCTGTACAACAGATCTAAACAAATTATTTGGTCATTTCTGTTCAACACGGTGTAACATTCAAAATCCTAGTTAGTGATTTTATAGATTCTACAGGATGAGACAGTTCAAACATTAACCAAGAAATCTTTCAGTCCAATTCCAGTTTGAGTCCTGCAGTCTTTACTCAATGCAAATTCCTGTGAGATTTATGAAAATAATCTGGACTTTTATCTATTACACACATATGCAATATCTCCACTGTCTTGTTAGCAATCAAACAAAATACCAAATTCTGCATTCTTGTGCAAGTATGTCCTTCCATTGAATTTAATCAAAAGATAAGAAGCACAATTTATACATACTAAAATGAAAAATCCTAAAATAAATCAAAGCAGCAGCAAACGCAGTTACACTGAAAATAAATATTCAGTATTAATTGTAAACATGAAATTAAGAATTCTTCCTTCAGTTATTTTTCTCAATGTATTAAGTTTCATTCTTTATAAAGGTAACAGCTGTTCTAACCTGTATCATGCTATAATACATCCCTGGAGACACAGAAAAGCCAGTTGCGCTGAGACAATCTATTCAAACTGTCACCCCAAATTTTCAGTTAAAAGCATAATTACTTCTGTTCTAAGATGTGAACCGAGTTCTCCTCTCCTTCGCCCCTCCACTCTTAAGAAATTTTAAGAAATTAGCACTGCTGCCATCTGCTGAAGGCAGACCGAATCAGGCACTCATGGGTAAGCAAAGACCTCATATTTTTAATGACACAAACAAGGAGGAGAAAAAACAACATTCTTAACACATGGTTCAGTCAATTACAGATGCTTTAACAACACAATGAACCAGGCAGTAACTGCACAGCAAAGCAGCTTTCATCTTTTAAGATTTCCATTATTTAACTGTGTTAAATTTTGGCAACTCCTGTAATTTGTTCCAAAAGGTAAATATTGCATTTAACATTAAAGGGACTTTGAGTTAATATAGTCCAGTTATTCAAGATTTACTACAGGCAGAAAACTGTGATTAATATACTTACCTTCAGGTTTTTTCACAGAACAGAATATCATTAAGAACTACATTTCACTTCCTCTCTGAAAGATTATCCCTCTAGGACTAGACCCCTAAATCAGGGCAGACTTTTTGTTCGGTACTGACACATAGATCCTTAGCAGTTACAGTTAAAACTACAACTGATAATTTTCCAGCCCTGTAATTTTCTGCATTTCAAGACAGACAACTGAAGAGACCAACAGTTACCGGTTTTTGTAGGCGCCCAGCGACATACAGGGTTTTCCAGTGAAGTAAATCGTCAATCAGGGTATCAGTGCTAATTACACCATATTTTATCATCTGGGAAAAAGCAAAATAAAGGCTTTTGAAAAACCATGTACCTGCACCATTTTCACTATATGAAACTTATTACTTACTTACTATAACTGTCATTAATTCTAAGGAACGCACACCTCCAATAAAAAAAAGGATGCATAACATTAAAGTGTCTTAATGTTTTAATGAACACAGGATGCAAAAAAAGAAAAAAATTCCTGTTCATATGCAAACTGCTGAAAAAAACCACCCTAAAAAAAAAAAAGGGAACGTGCACAGAACCCTCTAAGATCCTTTCTACAATCAAAGTTACAATAAAGTCACGCCAAGATCAATCACTAAAGCAAAAGACTTTAAATCCCAAAGAAACCTAGTCTATACAGACATTGACACTGAAGAGATCTGAATATTAAAGCACAACTCTTCATAAAACGATTCTGGAAAGGTTATACCAGCCAGTTTTGGAAAGGCTGTACCAGCCAAACATGACTATAGTTGGGAATAATCCACAGTATCCTTTATGATACTGAAAACTCTCAAGAAATAGTTTGTCAGAGATCTAAAATAAACAGAACTCCTAGACATTTATGTGTACCATTATTGAGGGGTGGGGTGTGTATCAGGGAGCTTTTTCTTTTGCTCTTTGATGTTAGAAAACAAATTTTGATTTTGCAGTTCATTTTATGCAACTGGAAAAAACATGAACTTTCAACAGTTTGTTACCAATTTGCATTTCCTGAGTTTCCAAAGATTATTACCACAGCAAGGCAGTCAACTCCTGAATTTCTGGATAAGAAAGGACCACAGCCTGTGATATGACTGAGCCATTACAGCATGAGATAAGAGCATAAAGAGCCAAGAAGAACAGAATTTCAGAGCAAAGATCATTGGTCCTTAAAATAAAATCCCAAATCCCTTTTTACATAAAGTGAACAAGGTTTAAACCCCAAATTCTTGCCTCATACAGATGCCTTCAAACAAAATAGCAAGCACGTAAGAAGACTACTTTATCTACCTCTCCAACTTTCTATGAAGAACGCTGACATGCACCCAACGTTACTGCAACCACACGTGCTCTGAGAAATCTCCGTTGGGTATATATTGCTCACACGGCATTTTTCCATGACTGTCCTTCATTTCATTTCCCATCTTTCTTAAAAGAACTTACTTTCGTATGTACAGTTTGTTACCACATGGCAAAAGCTACTTAAAATCAACACTAAGACAGACAGATACAGTGTTTCCCTCCCCTGACTCCTATCTGCACACCTCCTTTCCAAACATAGCCTACACATAGAGGCAGGAGGAGGGCTTGCTGGACAACCTAGTTAAGCTTAGCTAGCTAAACTAATCATTTTAATACTTCACACACAAACATTTGACTTTATTTACTCAAACTACTTGTACTTACCCTACCATTACATGGCACTAAAGTATTGTAGTAAATCCCTGCTCCATAGCTCTGTACACTACTTATCTGTTTTGGCCCAAAAACTTTTAGGAAGGAATAATGACTCCTGTTCTTTAACAAGTTCATCATATGCCAGGTCACAGAATCATCAACAGCAAACACGAAGTCCAGCATATTGTTCTGTGGACAAGGAGAAAAGCATTAGGCTTTACATGTTAGGAAACAAGCGATGTTAATCTAAGATATGCATAGTATCAAACTACCAGCTAGTAATTTTTCACGAGTAAAAGAAAAACAACCACCAAAACACATGCATTAATGTCAAACACAGCTTAAAGGTTCTGATGAAGCTGTATGTTTTCTAGTCAGCGTAGCAGAGATGGTCCAAAATTTTCCTGTGCTCCTGGTTAAGTGACCAACCTTCAGCCCTCTGAAACAGGGGAGCACATGATGAGATCCTCCTCCTAGTTCACAGCTCAGCATAACAGCTTAAATGGCTAACAAACAGGCCTTTCGCTAATATGCGAGGCCATGAATTGGGAGATGTGGGCAGAGAAAGCCAGCTTAGAGCTGACAGCAAGAAACTGCATTTCTAGTGTATTCACTTGCTTTTGTCAACAAAACAATCCAAACCCCAGAGGCTGGTAGGTTACAATGCATGCCCTGCTCTCCTGAAGAAATCAATACACACAGACAAGTTGACTGTTTACAACTCTCATCTACAACAAACTAATATTTGGAGTGGCATAGCTTCAAATTTGTTAGGCCTGCTACTCTCTGTGGCTCTCCGGGCTGCTAACCAGTTAATACTACCGAAAAGATACTCTGTTAGCTACCTTTTTTCCCCTCATTCTTTCACGTGGGGATGAGATGCTGTTAGAGCTCTGAAATTCTTATTATCCTCTGGCTTTCTCTTTTCAGAAAGGAAAAGGAGCCGCTAAATTTAAAGTCACATTTGTAGGGGGTGCTTAACAGGCAAGCCATAATGAGCAATACTGCCTATTAACAATTTTTAAAAGGTCAGGCACATTTATTTTAAATTTTAAAAGAATTTAAAATAAATAATAAGATAAGTATCACTATTTCCAAGCAGCTTGGCCTCCAACCGATGAGGAAGCGCCAAGAACGCCACCGAAGCGTGGCAGTGGATTCTGCCTAAATTACCCTCACGAGGTGCACAAGCTGTAACTCTTTTTCAAAACTACCAGTAAATAAGCCCTGACGCACCGTTGGCCGACACAAGGCCAAAGGGCCACCTGAACCCCACCCAGAGTGACAAAGCGACCCTCAGGGACCACCCCGGAGGCCCCGGGCAGGCAGCAGACCCCACCGCGGCCCGGCCCGGCGCGCCCCGCTAACTCTCCGCTTGCTAAAGGAATCTGGGGGGGGTTCGCCCCTTTTCCTGCACAGGCCAGAGGCAGCTCCGGGTAACGCACTGCGCCGCCTCCACGCCGGTGAACCGAAAGGAGCAGGGCCCGCGGCGGCCAGGGGGGGACGCCGAGAGGCCGGTCCGGCCCGGGGCTGGTCGCCGCGCTCACCTCGCCCGGCCCGGCCGAGGCCCCCGCCTGCCGGAACACCCCGGACCCGTAGGCGAAGGCTAAGCTGAGTTCCTGAGGGAAATGCGCCAGGACCCGCCGGAACTTCACCCCCGAGCTCGACAGCGCCGGCAGCGCCATAGCGCCCACCGGGCAGCTCCGGCCCGGCCCGCCTTCCCGCCCACCGGCTGAGGCGGCGGCGAAGAGAGGCCGCGGCCGTGAGGGAGCGGCGGCGCCGGCGCACAGCGCCCCCTGCCGGCC
>VYZM01021987.1:413286-436241 GCA_013398915.1 Dromas ardeola | reverse complement strand
CGCGCTCAGGCGGCTCCCTTCATCCCCTCAGAGCCTCGGCGGCGCGGAGGGGGCCGCCCTCAGGGTCCCGGAGCCCCGGGAGGGCGCGTTCCCGCCGGTAGGGCCCGTTGAGGTGCCGGGGGGCAGGCTGCCGTGCGCTCCCGCCTGAGCCCTGGCCCGCCAGAGCCGGGGGGGGCCCGTCGAGCCGAGGGCGGCGGCGGCGGGGTTATATTCGGCGGATGGGTTTAACTTCCCAGTCTTCGCCCACCCATCCCCTTTGCAGTTTAATTATTTCAGGTCACCGCAGTTCTGTGCCCCTTCTTCGATTATTTTCCCTCCTTTTTTTTTTTTTTTTTTTTTTTTTTTTTTTTTTTTTTTTTTTTTGTGGTTTTCGTATTTTGTACTGGTGCAAAGCTCCCCTCAGGAGCTGTCGCCGGCTTTATACTTCACACATCCCCCATGCTACAAAAACAGAAAGCCCACAGCGTTTAATCATCGTGGTCACGATAGTCTCACACTTTCCTCGTGCTGCGCCTGGCTTGGTTTTCATCTTCAAGTCCTACATAACAAACTTAACTCCATGCGAGTACTGAATGTATAAAAATGGCTCAAGAGATTGAAGGGTATCTTGTTGCCTCACGATTTTGTGCTTCCTTGCATCTGCCTTCCCAAAGACCACATTTTATCTTCCTTGTTTGTATGGCTTTCAAAAACCCTGTTTAGGCCATACACTGTTCTGAGGAGAGGCTGGGAGGCCGCATCCAGTCTGAGGCACTGCCAGGCTAAATTTTGTACTTACGCTAAATTGCAAACATTATTAGGCCTTTAGACATCACTGTACTCATAACATCTGCTTAAAACAAGCATATGAAAAGATCTGGAACTCCCTATTACAGAAAACACTTTGATACGCGCGTTAAGTTACCATCTATGCAATTGTTCTTGTGATGATAAATTAGCATGTGATAAATTGTATGAACCTGGCCATTAGGAATATTGGAAGGGAGCACCTGAGGCAAGAGAACAATCCTTCTTACTGTTGGCAAATAATATAAAACTTTAATTATGTGAGGTGGGTGCCATCATAAGCCTGCACCAGACCTCTACACTTCCGAGCTTTTCTCCGTCAAATGACTCAGAGCGCCAGACTCTTCCTTCTGAAGCCTCTGCTCTAAATACTCATTCTACCACTAAAAGAATAAAGTCCCAAAAGTCCAACTATGTCTGGGGTTTGGAGACTTGTTTTCTACTAAGATTGTGATTTGGTACCCAGTAGGGTCTTTGCACTGATTTAACTAGTCATAAGTTAGATCACGGACCTTGTTCTTTCCTTAGTAAAAGTATTTTAATTCAGAATTATATTAATAATATATTGATATTAATTGCTATATTGGTCTTTATTAATTATAATTAATATTTATGATTTAAACACTTCATGGCACACAATACAAAAAGTGGTAGGTTTGTTGAGCTCACATTCCAAATTCTTTCCTACCACTTATGTTAGCAAAAGATTTTTTATTACTTTTGAGAGAAGGATCTAACTCTAAAGCACAATTTATGGAAGTATCTAAGGAAACATTTTTGGGGGGGCTATCTGATATTTGTCATCCTGACTAAAATGTTGGGATGCAAATTCTATTAAGTGATAGTTCACCCATTGAAGTATTGGCTTTATATAGGTTTCTTAACTAGTTATACTAATTTGTCACATTCTCAAGTACCAATGTGAATAAATTTGCTAAATGTTCCATTTTTTAGTATACTTGCTGAAACTTATAAGAGTTGCCTTTAAATTGTGGGACTGTGTTTGTTGCATGCTGCTATAAATGGTAACTCCCGTCTGGTTGGTAAACAATCTAATTTGATTACTTAAGAATTTAAATTAGCTGACAAAGAAAGGTGGTGCAGGTATCTGCTATTTCTCAACTAGTTCTTCCTGTCACCACTTAGAAAGCTTAATGAGAAAGCTTTCAAATATCTAGACTCACTTATTGGTCAAGTTTATTTTCTAAACTTTCACCTTCATCTTCTTTATAGCTACCCACAAACTCAAGAAAAGAAAAGATCCATAATTCTCCATCATTGTTTTTATTAAAAAGATGATCAGAGGAGAGAACAACAACAGTGGCTCCCTGGTAGAATTATCTGGAGGAAAGCACGAGTAAGGAGAAGGTATAAAAATGTTTAATTGAGATAAGATGTTATGAATTAAAATTATTAGCTAATAAGGAAGATCCTCTATCCCAGCCTGCCTTTAAATTGCATTCAGGAGGTTAACTAAATGGGAAGTAGCTCAGAGAAACAGTGTTATGTTTCTGTGAATTTGCTGTGCTGAATTTATGGTGCCTGTTTGCTTGGAAGTCTTAAATCTGTAGCTCTGAAAAATAGGTAACTTATTCCATCTTCTAATTCTATGAAATCAAAATAAAAGCAAAAGGTCATTAAATATATTTTTATGGATGACATTGACCTAGAATGCACTTATTCAAATATTTAAGTAAAAGAGAATAGATGGACTGGTAACCTTCCAGAAAGAAGTTATTATACTGTTGGTTAGTATATAAAATTAGGTATTATTTATTACCTTAGGTAACAAAGCAAGTTCTTCAGAGGGAATAAGGTATTGGGAGCAGTTTTGTTTGAATATTTGTATATTACAGAAAATCTAGGGAACAAGATTACTAGAGTATCGCAGAGCTGTTCATCTTGATCTTTATCTTACCAACTCAAAACCTCTCCTCGAGACCTCCAAGGTGCGTTTTGTTCATATAACTTTAGAGGTCTTGTTTTCCAACTTTTCTGCAACTGTGTTCTTTGCTGTATTTCCTTAACTGGCTTTTATGTATTTTAGACTATATCTAAAGCTTGTTTCTTGTATCTGTTACTGACTTTTAAATTGATTTTGTGTCCAATAGCACAGTTAATTTTGAGACTAATAGCTTGTGATCTGGGACAAGATTTTGAAAGTCTGTAAAGAGTTTATCTTAAAGTTTAGGTAAAATTATCTTATGTCTTGTACTGATTTTGAACTTGGCCTCTAATCTGTTTTTCAGTCTAACTTTTGCTTTGCTAACTTTGGTAAGAAAATCTGCAAACACCAGAAGGTCTCAAGTTTCATTTACACTTTCAGCCAGCACTGCTGTTGAAGGGAGCAGTTTTCTTCTAGCCGCTTGTATCGGTGTAGGTGTCTGCGTGGCTGCATATCAGAACAGATTGGGGAATTGATGTGGGTTAAAACCAACTGTGGTTTGGTTGTTTTTGTGTTGGTTTTTTTGTTTTTTTAAACCAGTCTAGTTTTAACCAGGTCACTAATGTGCTTTACCACACATGTTTGTGCTGGTACAAGCAAGAGATAAGATTTCTTCTGTTGACAGTGCTGGTTCAAAAGATACAAGTACTTGTTGGGTTTGGTTTTTTTTTTTATAACACTTTCTCACTTAGAATCTTGGCTGTGATTGATTCCATGCATTAAAGTTGCATAAGGAAGGGTACGATATTCTGTATCTTGCGCAGTCATGTTTTGCTTTTATTCCTTCTTTTTCAGTCAAGCAAGTTCTAATACTTGCTGCAGTGTATTTCTCATGAGAGAGTGTGACAAAAGTCTGACCTTGAGCCTTTATTTCAGTTTTTGCCACTGGCAATAAAATGTAGACTTTGAATAGCCCACCACATAACTAGAAAGCTTATCTACAGGGGGAGTTTTTGCTTCTACCCTGCCCCTGTGTTCTCTAGGTCCTTAGAGTCAAGGAGTCTCACAGATGTTGACTGCTCAGTGTCTGAATTCCAAGTGGCGTGTGCAGCTCAACGTATATGCTAAGCATCACATTCTAGAAAGCTTCAGTGTCAGATCTTCACAGAGTTATCTTAATACCAGCATGTTCAGCTCAAAATAACAATTTTCACTAACAGTATGGAAATCTGAGTACTTACGGTCTGGCAATCCATGAGTTGATCTGGCAGATTGGAACCGGGCTCAGCTCCCCTGTGTGCTTCTGTATGGACCAGTGGTTCTCCATGGCGTCAGAAGTGCTGTGGTTTAGGTGGCGGTAAGTGCCTCACTTGTGGTGATACTGCTTCCCAAGAATAAGCTCGTTTGGTTCTTCCTCTGCTCTTGCCTCCGTGGGTATTCCTCCAACAAAACTGACAACTTTGTGTCCTTTAGTTTTTCAGTAGTAGGGAATCTGTCCTACTTTTCCATAGCATGTGTCTGTTGGAGGTGGCAGCCTCCTATGATCATAGAGTTGCTACTTCTTGTGTGTGTAACCATTATAACTCTATAAAGAGTAATTTTCATGAAGTAGTGTCAGCATCTGGAATCAGAAACTCATATCATATTGTTTGTTTTAAATTTCTGGGTGGTTTTGTGATTACATTATTTTAAATCCTCCATCATTTAATTTTACTTTTTTTTATTTAAAGTACGGATTACATTAATTGCTGCTGGTGCAATTGCACACAGGTATGAATTGGTTTGCTGTTTGCATACACTAACAACAAAACACCACCAGATGTCCTCTGTTTCTGTATCAGATCTGAATTACCTCCTGGAGATCTTTCTCTGGATTCTAGTTGAAAATATTGATCTTTAAACAAACCAAAGGGGAGGGACACACACACACAAACCTCTCTGCTTAGTTTTGAAGAGGTTGAGATGTAAACCACGTGGAAATGTTTAGGGAATGTGTGCTATTTGTTACAGTTATTTTTTTAAACTTGTGCCCCATCCACACAAACTTACTTGTGACCCTGTGACTTATCAATATCCAAGGAGTTATTTTTCAGAAGGACAGAGAAATAGCTGGATATTTCTAGGTGTCTCCTCCAGACCTGTTGCTGAAATCAGCTCAGTCGTCACCACACAAGGGCTTACCTTTCTCTTGCTGAGAGATTATTACCAGGCAACAGTTACAATCAATCAACAAGTGGATTTTTACCAGGCAAACATAATAATCAAGATAATAGAAATAAAAAAATAGCATAAAAGTTGGTTAAATACTGAAATTTGTGGCTTTTCTTCTCACCTTGGTTCTGCCTGCTTGCTAGTTCTAGTCAGGAAGGGATTTCTGTGACAGACTGGCAATATGTGAGAGAACATATTTTTACACAGCAACACTAATCATTCTGTGGGATGCAGTGAAACATTGTGAGACGGGAATCGTGATGTGTTCCCGCAGGTGGTGTACTGCAGGCTATTTCACCCCAGGCCAAGCAGTTATTTTGTCTGCAAGCAACTTCTGAGCTGTGGGGAATGGACCTCTATACGAGACCAAGTGTCACGTATTGCCAGCTGAAATCCTGTGGGAGCTGGGAGCCCCTGTTTTGCCGAAGTGATCAGTAGCACTGTCGTTCTTCTTTCTGAATGCTTTAAACTAGTATCCTACCTTAAAGCTTTTTGGGAAGTTGCAACTTATTTTCTGTATTTGGATAGGAGTGATAGGGAAAAGCCACTTCTTATGGGTTTTCTCCTCCTCTGTGGAGACATCAAACAGCAACAAATTAGGGTGCTCCTTTGCGCTGCTATTAGATGGGACAAATAGGAACTGTAGGTTATCCCCAGTTCATTACTTCCTATTTCAGCTCTGCACTCCTGAATTATGAACAACCCTCGCTCTGGAAAGGTAACAGAACTCTAGCTGTATTCCCGGTGGCATTAACCTGGAGCAATACCAGATGGAAGTAGTGAGGCAAGTGATGAAACACCAGCTGAAGGTGACTTCAGTAACAAGTAATTATGATAGTAATAATGCTTTCAGGATGTTTCCTTACCATCCTTACTTTTAAATCTGTTTTGTGAGTATTTCTAACTGAAAGAGTATATTGCATGATAAACCATAACATTTATTATGAACTTCTTTTTTTTCCTATGATACATGTAGATGGCACTAAGCTGTGTCAAGTGTGTTAGGCTAAGAGTATAATGATTTGTGGTTCTGAATGCCCACCATCTATTCTGGAGTGGTTATTTGCAATTTCTAAGTATTTTAGTTGATCAGTTGTTAACTATAGCTTAGGTGCATTTTGTTACATAGTGGTCTGAAAAAATGAGTGAGATTTTGTAGTTTGCGTGTACAATTTGAGTGTTGGAAGAACTTCACTGTTTAACAGCTTAAATTCAAGTGTATTTACGCTAAATTAGTAACAATAAACTAATATTTTTGAATCTATTCACAAGCAAGTTAGTTATAGCTGCAGTACAGTACATTATTTATTAGCCTAATAATTGTAGCCACTAAGCTGCATAGTCTCATCATCATCTATTACTAAAGCAGTATTGAAATTCTGTGCACACACGCAAAAAATTGAAAAGGATCATTAAGCAGAATAAACAGCAAGTGACACTGAAAAATACATTACAGTGATATTTTAAGCTAATGCTTGTGTGGGCTGTGTGAAAGCACAAAGAGTTTATCTCCTACAATCCTTTTTGCAATTCTGCTACTAAACAAGTAGTTTGTACTGCTGCTTTGCTTTACCTGGCTAGGCTGGGTAAGGCTCTTTATGTCCTCAAGCAAGAGAGGGAGGAAAGCAAGATGACAGGACTGCAAAACAGGAAAAAGATGAGTGAAGGTGTTGACCTAGAAAACAACTGACACAATTAATGGCCATGTCCTCGGAAATGTCATTTTAAGACAACTTATTTCATTTTTCATAAAGGTTGATCTTAATCAGGAGGAATTTTTTGTCCCTCATGTAGTCTTAATTTATGCCCTTTATCCTTTCTAAGTTCTAGTCCAAATGGAGACTCTAGATTGTTATTCTTCATTCCATATATGAAAGAGCAAATTGTCATTGAAGTTCCTCATTTATGAAAATATTCACTTGTATTGTTGTTATCAGTGGAACTCTAGCTTTTCTTGCATTGCTTAAGCTGATTTATTCAAAATTGTTATAATGGGAGATGCAATCACTGGAATTCATATTCTGTGAAAATTGGAGCTTTTAATATTGACTATAGTTTATAATGTCATGGCAATATTAATTAATTCATCATGTTCTTGAAAACTGAGAATGTATTTTTTGACAGTTTGCATACTTATTTAAAAATGACCATGCTTATCTGCATTTCATACGGACTTTGATATCTGTAGTGGGAATGAAAAATATTTAAAAGGGCATTTTCATGTAGCTAGTCAGTCCTATGGGGTTAATGTTTCATTTATTTTACCATAAATGCTGCTCTTTGAAGTGTCTAAGTAGATCTGTCTGAAATGTCTGCAGTTCACCTCAGTAGTGGTTATATTTACTTTCTTATTCTGCATTTCATTCCATAAGGCTTTGCCTTCCTCATTTAGAAGAACCTCAGAGGATTTGAACTACTTTGCAGGGGGACAGTTAAAAGCTAGATCTTTTTTGTGGTGAATATATTTCTTTTGGTATCTCGTAGTTACAAAATCTTTGAAGAAACTTGCAGACCATAGTATCTTAAACTTCAGTGCACTCACAATTGGATAACTAGAAAAGAGAAACAGCTGAATTTTAATTTCTGTTAAAAAGGCGTTTCTCTTTCCTCTAAGTAAGAGGTTCAAAACTTCAACCTAATTTGACTTAAAAAGCATGATCTAGAATTAACTTAATTAATAATTCATAAATGTTTTGTGCATATCATGAATGAATACGCTCACTTTGGCTGCCACAAGATCCTTATTGACAAACTGGTAAGAGATGGACTGGAGCAGAGGTGAAAGGGCAGTAGTTAGTGGCTCAGTTCTTCAGGGGACAAAACTGACTCCAGTATCACTCAGTAGTTTTATAAACAATCTGGATGACTGGACTGAATGCATAGTTATGCAGTTTACAAATGACTCTAAACTGGATACGGGACAGATGTACCGGAAGGAAAATTAATCACTGAGAGAGATCTCAATGAATTGGAAGATAGGTCCAACGAGAATTGTATGAAGTTCAACAGAGATAAATACAAAGGCCTGGACCTGGGACAGAATGATCCAAGGCAGTAACGCAGGCAGGGTTCTGCCTGACTGGGTGTAGCTCTGCTGCAAAGGACCCCGCAGTCATGGTGGATCGCAAGCTAAAATGAGCAGCAGTGTGCCCCTGCAGTAATGAAGGCAGACTGTGTCTTGGGCTGTGCCAGCAGGTGTTTAGTCAGCAAATCAGGGGTGTAATTATTCCAGTCTGCCTGGTGCTTGTTAGACCACATCTGAAATATTTTGTCCGTTTCTTGTTCCTCAGTTCACGAGATGCATTGAAAAACAGGAGAGGGTCTAGCAGAAGGCACTCAAGACAGCTAGAGGGCTAGACAATGTGGGATATGAGGAAAGGTTGAAAGAAAATGAAGAATTGGATTTGTTCAGCCTAGAGAAGAGAGGGGATCTGACCATAGTCTTCCAATAGCTAAAAGTTGTAGAGAAGATGGATATGGTCTCTCTTCACAAGGTGACAGAAGAAGAGGCAACAGACACAATCAGTTTCAGGGGGAAATTTCTCTGGTTATATGAAAAAAAAAAAAAACCCTTCGCTATAAGAGCTATTAAACACTGGAATACATTGTCCAGAGAAGTGGTGGAATCTCCCTTGCTGGGAATCTTTAAGACTTGACTTGACAGGGTCTCACGGATCATAATTTAAGGCCCTGCTTTCAATGAAAAGTTATATCAGATGATCTCCAGGGGTTCCCTCCAACCTAGATTTTTCTGTGATTGATTTTTTTAGCAGTTTTCAATTCCCAGACAGAATCTATCTGAAACTCTTCTTTGAAAGCCTTCCTCTTCACTTGATGAAGGTCTTATTCTTTTACAGCTAGATGTATTTAAGAGCAGAGTTTGACTGCTCCGTAAACACACTCTCTCCTTGACGGATGTGTAATACACAGTCGTCTTTTAACCAAGTGTGTTACTATCTGTGCCTGGGTTTTCTCATTGCTCAATCCAGCTGGTTAACTGTCTGCGAGTAGGTGATACTTCAGTGCTGAAACAATCACCCATGTCAGTATCTGCTAATGTTTACCAAAGCTGAGTCAGACTATTGCCATTTTTCTTAGAATATTATGTTTCTGCAAATGACTGGAATTTATTTACCTTTAAATATCTTGGTGCTGAAATAGTAGTTTCTGAATATAGACCACTGACCCTTCCAGTGTGGCTAATTAAACAGTTTTCTTTTCATATACGTATAAGATTTTTTTGTTGCCAGAAGATAAATTATTAGATGTTCTTGGTTTTGTCCTTGTTAGCACTTTGAGATTCTCAATAATTGCTTTGCTGTCTCTCTTTGTGCATATATTTTGTGTAAAATATCCTTTGGATTTTGAGTCTTTCTTATATTTCAAAACAAAATAGGTCACTAATTTGAATCTCCTTGAAGAATTTGCGATAAGCTGATAAAATCAAACTCTTGAGCATATGTGAAATGCTAAAGCAAGAAATTAATAGTATAGATCTGTAAAATCTATCTTCTTAAATGTTAGTGTCATAGTCAATGTAATAGATTCTTAAATCTGGAGAAGCCTTTTCATTACATTACAGAATGATAATTCTCTACAAATCTGAATTTGAAGACTTCATCCGTCATCTTTGAGATGCTCTTGATGGGAGTGTCAAATTATCTGGCATAATGTTTTAATATCAGAATGTTTCACAATCTCATTAGTGTTTTATGAAGGAAATGGTATGGGCAGATATGATTTTAATTCAAGTAGGTGATTGGTGGGTTTAGCAATGATGAATTAAAATGAAAAAAAGAAGAGCTGAACGTACACTTCAGGATAGATTATTTACTACAGGCCTACTAGCTTCCTCAAGGAAATGGTAAAAGGAGTATTGCTTCACATATTTGGAATTATCTTAGACAAGGCAGTAGATGATGAACAAGTGGGAGCAAGGTTTCATTGGGAGAGAGATACTCCTCCTACAACAAGATCTGAAACTTGTCCAGATAGCATAGCCCTTGCGTATAACTAGGGAGAGTAAATCACTGTCCAGTTTTCTTAAGGTTAACTAGTTCAAATGCAAATACGCAGCTGTGGAGACAGGAACGTGAAGTATATCCTTTTTCAGGTACTAAAACTGAGAAAAGTCATTCCTAATTGTTGGAGTTTCTCTAAATTGAAGGGATATAGTTAGTCTTCTCCGACAGTGACATGACCGTGGTTCATGTGCAAACTCCACTGAGCTACTGTATAAATGGAGGCATATGAAGCTGAACAGTCTGCTGTCAATGAAGTTCAGCTTACTTCTAGTTCTTAAACACTTGTTTATTCTGTGTTCCAAAGGCTGAGAGCTACATGATGAAATCCAGTAAAAAGAAACAAGTTGTGGATAAGCAATTAATTTCAAAACTAAATAAGACTGTTAAAGGAGCTTGAAGTAGTTTTAAAATTTTTTCTCAGCTCCCAAGCCACAGCTTTTGAATTTGATCACTTGAATTTGAGTACCACTTGTGTGATGCTCTGTTGCCCTGATGTTGAGGATTAGTAGGAAACTATACCTCTATTTGTCATCAGAGAATCAGAAGTTTTGAAAACTGTGAAGGAGCAGGATGCATATCACCTTGGTCTATTCAGACGCACATAAAAGGCTCTTTCTGACGTTTTCTGTAACATAATTCATTTTTACTTATATACGAGGTTATTGCTCAGACTTTTTTGGTCCTACATATAATTTATAGTATCTATTCCTATTTGGTTCTTTTCTAAGGCTACTCTTTTTAGCTAAACAAATAATACAAATAAAACAAATAATTAGGCACCTTTTCCTACTGGAATAGTACCTCGCTTTGCTTTGGTTTTGCCCAGTGACTTGTAATTAATTCTTTTTCTAATTTATCTCTTTGTTCTAACTACATATTTGAGTGTCTGAAAATCGTTCAACACATCGGTATGATCTTCTGATTACCTTGTTTCATGTGTTAATAAAAAGGGGAAAAATAGTGTCATACCATTCTAACAAATTTGTCAGAAATGAAAAGGGATAGTTTACTTGTATTTTATTCGATGGCTCCAGAATTTTCTTTAGGTGGAGATTCTTAGCTATTATCTGTGAGTATAGGTAGCTGTAGGACTAGAGAACTGAAGAGTAATTGATTAACACAGGCACATGAATCCTGTGCCCAGTAAAACCTCCTAAGTGTTGAGATCATGTTTCAGTTTAATCTAAAGTAACAATAATATTGAAGTGTCGTATGATACACGGAGCAAAAATTTCCATTCTTTCTGACCTGGTAGTGTTCCTGAGATTTTTCCCTATTCTTTTATTTATTTCTTGGACTATTGCTTCTTTCATTTTCTGTTTTGTCAGAGCCAAAACAGACTTTTACCAGAAGCGTGGAAACACAAGAAAGCTTTTGCTTAAAAAAAATAAAAAAAAATCACTTGCAGTTGACGGAACTGGAATACAGATCAGAAGAGCTGTTTTCCCAGCAGCTTGATCCTACTGCTTTCTGGATATATTACATTTTGGATGTTTGCTCTGTTCACTGAATTCCTGAATGACCTAGCAATTATTTGTTTTCAGGAGGTGGGGGGAAAGCTTCTAATCTTAGCTATCCATCTTACTTAGGAAAAAGTAGTTCTTGTACTTGACAGTATTCATGGAAGAGCACACATTGAAAGCAGTTGTGTTAGTCACTGCTGCTAAGTTAGCACAGAAGGTTCCCACGTTGAATCAGGGAGATGTCAGCTGCATGTCTGGGTATTTTTAGTGGTTTTCTTAGGTTCTAATTAGTGATGTCTTAAAACACAATTAAAATTCAGATGATTCCTGGACTAGCTGTTTATCTTATCTTCATAGTAAATGAGAATAACAAATGTTTCTTATTAGAAAAATGCATGTATTTGACTTCCCTGTTAGAAACACTCTGTTCTTTTAATGATGCAGGTCAGCTTTTTGTAAAGCTAAAAAGATTTGTGACAGCAGTTCTTGAAAGGGTCACTCTGTGCTCTAAAGATATCAGGATTTCAATGTGTATTGATCTTTGAGGAAACTGAGGCTTCTTCTGTAGGCTTTAGGAAGGGATGTATAGCTCTGCTAACTATCGCAGAATTCAACTGTATGGGGATTCATTGATGTTGTGTGCCCTAATTATTCTATGCATAAATGGGCCGCAAACTTTTGACACAGTTTTGAGTTCAACCTATGGGAAGTTGCTGTTAACCCTTTTTTTCGCTTAAGTGATTATATAGCCAATATATGCCCAAATTTGTTGTTATATTCTGATATTCTTGAATTTTGGAAAGCAGTTTTTAAAGATTTGGTCAGGACTACATTCCTTTCTCTATACTTATTTTAGGTTGCTTAGGAGTAAGTGCTTTGTTTAAGGTTTGTATTTCAATATTCTGCTAACTAGTCTATAGGGTAGTTATTTTTGCCAGACTTAATTACATATTACTAAGGAGCAAAAGATTCCAGTGTTAATTAAGTAAAAGGCATCTTTCATCTTTACAGGTACCTTGAGTTTAAAAAGTAGAACAAGGAGACTCCTGTACATATATATGTATACTGGATCATTAAAGGGAACTGACACTGTTACTGTTTGCCCAGTGACTGGAAAACATTTCACATGGGAGGTGACCCAAGTTTGGCAATGTGAAATCTGTCCAACTCATAACTAGTTCTTGATGTTTGTATATATCCACACAAACAGTATTCCTATGAAATGTGTACATCTTCACTATTATTATCAGTCTGAATAATTAAAATTGTCTGATAACAAGCCATCCTGTGAGGTGTTTCTCAGGGTGAGCACTGCAGGCCATTGGCAGAAGCACAGAAGTTAGTACAGCTATTTTGTGCATTCTGTTACTGGTCTCTGACCATGTAGGAGGCTTAATTCTCAGATCTATTTTTCTGCTGTCTTCCAAGAGAACTGAAATGTCATCACATAAAACTCATGTTTTCAGAATAAAATGCACAGCCTCCCAAAATACTGTATTGACTGAGTAGTTCACCCACTTTAAGCCAGATTTGTAAAGACTTCAAGCCAATTAAGCTGGCTCAGATCTCACTTCTTTAAGACTCCTCCATTCCAGAGCTAGAATTAATGTCAAGTGTTCCTGTTGACTTTCCGGCAACTATAAAAGAAAAAAACCAACCAATGGTTTCCTTCACTAATAGCAATAGACTGTTATTTATGTCTGTCTTAGTGTTGGATTTTAAAGCCCCATGACTTGCAAATACTTAATTTTTGGGTTTAAAAAATAGTATGTAGCTTGAGTAACCAAAAAACAGAAGCACATTGGCAATGCAGGATACTTCACAGCTTGGCACTGAGTGCTTTTTTACATGGTGACATGTGCAGAGATTCTCAGACAAAAATGAATCATGAAGCAAATGTGGTGGTTTTTTTTTTTTTTTTTTCATTTAGAGAGCACTGGGGAAAAGGAGAGCTGCAAAATACCAAAAGATGTTTCCCACAGGACAAATAGAGGGAAGTATGTTAGGGTCGTCTTCAGCAGAAGACTCTTAATGTATTGCGGAAATTTCTGCTGGTTTACAGCATAGCTTTTCTTGAGGTCTAATCTGAGCAGATGCATGCCATCAGTTCCACGTAGCCAAGAGCTTGTCCTGCCCACAATAGCAAAACCTGCTGAGGAGCAAAGTGTAAGAGTTCAAGTGTTCATGCTGCCTCTAGTTGTGCAAATCAAACTTTTTTCTGCCTGTGAAATACCCTGTGGACATGCAGTTAAAATCTAACTGCTAGAAAATTTCTAAAATGAGCTGGTTACAGTAACCCTGTGAGAAACAGCTCCTTATTAAGTGAGTCATATCCTTAATGCAGCTCTAGGATGAACAATAATAAAGTAACGTGTAAGAAAGAATAGTTGTGTTCTACTGACGTGAAAGTGAATTTGTCAAAGTGCTGCAGAAGACCTTGAGCATCTGCAGCATAACTAGAATTTAAAGTGCACTCACAGATTCACTTTTTATTCAAGCATCAAAAATTCAAGTCATGTGTATTCTGCAGGTAGCAAAAACTGATTTTGGATTCAGACAGACATAAACACTATTCCTGTCAAAAATTTACTCACGGAAGAATGTCCATCTTTAATTCAATCAAATGGCCGAGATTGTTTATGTACATATTTCTCTCGGGTTACTTTTCATTACTTCAGCTTGCCAGTGTTATATTTCAGCACCTTCCTTTACATTTTTTTTCCCCCTTTCTTTCTTCCTTCCTCTTTCTTCAGTGTACCATCGCCCACTCTTCATCTCTCTGGTTTATTGCAAACTTCTGTTTCCCTTTCAGAATATAATACGCAATTATTTTTTTTTCCTTCTCTTTTCTCCAAGCTCTTATAAATCCTGCCTGACCTTCCACTCAGTGATCTTGCGCTGTAGATTTTGGCAATGTTCATCTCAAGCTGCTCCAGTTGCCTTGAGGGCCCTTTGCATTGCACAAGGCAACCCAGGGACTCCATGCAGTGTGCTTAGGGGTGAGTCTGGCATTCCCCAGGATGAAGCATCACCACTCCATCTGTTGGCCCTGTGTTTTCTTGGCCCCATCCCCACCGGTCAGTTTGCTAATATAGAAGGGAAGGCAAAAGAAATGGGAAGCTGCAGTTCTGTGCATGAAAGCAATCGTTGGCTCTTCTCCACCTTCTCTTTGGTCTGAAGTAAATATTACACTCTTCTTTCTGGTAGCTGTGGATGCTTTCATAAAGGTGAGATACCAAGTCCAGGTGGAATATTCCTAAGGTTTCTCATGCCTTACTCAGGATGGCTGTCAAGAATCAGGCTAGTAAATGACAATAGGAAGCCATTTTACATAAGGTTCCTAGTGACCTGCTCATGAATACATGAATAACACTTGTACTATGAAAAAATACTCAGAGATCCAAAGTTTTTAGCCAAAAATATACCACAGTATGGTCTAGATATACTATTGATAACCACCCTCATACATTTGAAATATTTTATGTTAAGGTTGTTATTGTCTATGTGTTATGGTACAGAAACATAGCCTTTTTATTTGTGGGTGTTTTTCAGTTACAGGGTTTAATCCTGACTTTATAGATCTTATTCATGAGACAATGTCTATAACCTTTAGCATTAAAAAAAACTCCAAAAAGTGATTTGCTTGTAAATTGTGGAGTTTTCTGTGGAATTACAGATTGTTGTAATTTTCTGGCCATGGAATAACAGCAGCAATTTCTGCAGTTCCCCCCAGTTTAAATGTCAATACTCTATTTACTATGTTTGAAAAATATCAGATTATGATGACTGCCTGAAGGTTTTCTTGTTGACTACAAGAGAAATACCATTTTGGCCTTTTTCCTTGTGGTCAGTCCATGTAACCCTTATTATAGCACATGGTTAAAATGATTGTCCTCCTAAAATTTCCTTTCCTCACTTAATTTTAACAGAAGATTGGTGGTGATCAAATATATTGATTGATTGAGAAGCAGCTATTCATCCCCACATGAATGACTTCTATACATGCTTTCAGCCTGTCTTGACTGACATGGAAACAAATCTATTTCTTCGCATTCTTATGTATTGTATATTGTTACTGAAATACTGTGAATTTTTGTTCAATAAGTGCAAAACATAACCTTGTCCTGTCAGATTTTCTAGTGAGAAATGATAATATACTGAATAGTAAGCAGATTTCAGTATCAAGTGAATATGTTATATAGTTTATTTAAGGATATTATTTAAGATGCCCATAAAGTTGTCCTCAGATCTGATTTTTTACCTGCAGTTCCCAAATGTCTTGCTGATTCATTTTGAGCATACCAAATTTTAAGAGAAATTAACTTGAAAAGAGTAATCCGTTCAGTTTTGCAGTCGTTGATTTCTGCATTTATCCAATTTGACCATTTAAGAGAGCTGTGTAAGTGAAGTCATCTGTTCCTATAGCAACATATACAGTCTGGAAGAGCTTCCATGGTCTATAGACTATATTGAATTCTTAAAAACAAACACAAGGTAAAACAAGAGTTAAGTTGGGAAAAAATGAATGAATGGATGGGAAAAATATGGGTTCTGAGACAGCCCATATATAAGCAGTAAGAGGACATACCTCCTGTTAGGCATTAGAATGCCCTTTAGTAAGGTGCCCTTGCTTGTTTCTTGGCAAAGGTTTCTGGAATTGCAACCTTGTCTGACCTCACTACTGAGTTTGCCAAGCAGCTGAGGCCATGACTGTCTGCCTCAGCGAGGTTACAGCATGAACCGTGTATTTAAATAGTGAGATGTTGGCAAGAGGCTTTTTGTAGAGAATTAGGAAAAGACCGCTTGGTTGGGGTTTGGTGGTGGTGGGTTGTTTTTTTGGGCTTTTTATTTTTTTTATAAGTCTGATTTACCCTGTCCATTTATTTGTTGGAAACTGCCCCTTGAAGGCCCAAGGAAGAGTAAGTCGGTCACTTTGTTTTCTTCTTATACTCATGCTTTTCAGTTGAGAGAAGAAACTAGTCCTTGTTGAAAGATGAACTCGAAGCGCTTATGAGTAGCGGGCTTTTCTGGTGAACGAAGTTGTATGTCTGCCGCTCTACAGCAAATCACACAATGAAGATCTCAGTCCTTTTTCATGTGCATCTTTGTAGAACAACATCAATGGAGAACAAACCTGGTGAAGGCCAAAAGGCAAAGGGTTGGAAGGGCTCTTATTTGAAAAGAGCAAAAAGCCAGAAGAACTTCAAGTAGAGTAAGTGGAAACACAGGCATCTCTGAGAAATGAAGAATGATGTTTTTGTGTTAATGCCACTTCTAAAGTTTAATATAAATGCTGTAGTACAATTCACCATTGCCAAAATTATAGCTTCTGTGGAAAGTCCATGTTAACTGCAGCAGTATATGTCCAAGATGAGAAAAATACTGTGTGCTTAACCTTTCAAAAGCTGAGAAGACACAATTTTTAGCATTTGTTAATCTCCAGTTTGATACATACGCATAATATAAATTACATATAATAGGATACAAATCTCCTCAACACATAAGAGGAAAAAGCTGAAGTTTAGTATTAAACAGGGCTATAATTTGATGGTGGAGATGCACTGGATTAACACTTCTCTGCTTTTTGAAGGAAAGAAAGTCCTGTGACTTGCATGTTCTCATTTGTTCCTCCCCATGATCCCACACCTCTCTTCCCCTCTCCAGACCAGCTCTTGGGGTTGCGTGAAGGCAAGGTAGGCTGAGTCAGCTCTACCACCTGGCAAACACCATCCTCTGAATGCAGCTGTTATTGCTTCCATCAGCAAACAAGCACCAGGCAGCCCTCAGGCAAGGAAAAGCTGAATGTGTTTGGGAGCTGGGGAAGCAATAGAGATGGGAGAGAAAACCAGTCTTCCTCTTTCAGGGCGTCACGGAGGTTTTTTGCTTACTCTAGGAAAAGAGAATTACAGCTTAGTCTCAGATTTCACGTATGCCTATAACAGTCTTGATCTTAAAGATGCTGATGTTTACAAATAAATGCACAGATAACTTATGACTGCCTGCAGTAGCTGAATATCATGTTAATGCCAAAACAGACTTTATTTTGACTCTCCCTAGCGTTTATGAGTAGTGAGGGTAGAGTACTTTGGATACTAGTAGTATAAAATCCTATTTGTTATAGTGCAAGTTATAGAAGCTTTTCCTTCTGTCTGCATTTTACTTCCATTACCTTGTATATCTTGCTTTCCCCAGCTGGACAACCATCTGTGCTTTAATGCACTTTGTGTTTAAGCTAATTCAGTACTTTGAGAATAAAATCAGTGCTCCCTGTCTTAAAACACTTAATTTTAATTTGGATTTTAAAATTTTAAAAATCCAATTGAAAAAATCATGGTGCAACTTTAAAATTGTGTGTTTAAATTAGGGGGAATTAATCTGTCCCTTGTTCAGTAATCCAGAAGTTCTGTTTTCTGTCTCTTTTTTCCTTAGAATGAGAAAATTATAGCATATTTTCTATTAGAAATGGAATTGTCATTCTTTTCTTTATATTTTAACCTTATCATAATTCTGTTATTAACAGGTAAGACTCTATAATTTCTTCTTTAAAAATATTTGGAGAGTGCTTTCTGGTAATTCATCCTGGTATCATATCCAGCTTATATAGATATAAAGACTTCTCTGTCAACACTAGACCTTTCCAGGAAAAAAGCCTAAACAAAAGCCAAACTGTGAAGCCTAAATGTCTATAACAACTAGAAACATGCATCTGTCACAGGATGATACATCTCAGGGTTAGGTTAGAAAATCACTTGGGTTGGGAAATTTCAAATTTACTATGAATAACTTATCTACAATATTAATTTAAGTTACTGTCATGTAAGTTCCTCTAAACAGAACAAATGTCACTGTATATTAGAAACTAAAAATTTGCTTTCTCCTTGAGTTCTGTGTATCAACTTCAGGCAATACTAAATATTGTACCACCCAGAGGCACGGTGGCTACACTATGTTGGTAAATGTGCTCACCTGTCATTTGAAAGTACTTATTCCTTTGAAGAGTGGGTAAATAGGTTTTAAATAAGGCAGGAACGTGTTTTTTGTGGCTTGTCTTTTTGGTGGGAAGAAGGCTGTTCTTCCACGGCCATTACTTACTAGGAATTCTGACGTATACAGCGGAATAACGTGCCTAGTTCTGAGTAACTGCTAGAACTCGCTTTCTAAAACTATCCTTAATGTATGACCTTCTGTTTCCAAATGTGAATGTTGGGCAATGTCCATAACACCTGGCTTTCGTTTGCCCTGGATAGGAAGGGCAGTAGAACTAATAACTTTACTTACCTGTGTCACCAAACGAGGTGTTGCAGTGAAGTGCCCTTTCATTAAATAATGTGTTTTCTAACTCTTGATGTAAGCAAATCTGGCCTGTAAATGGTCCTTTATTTTGCATGGTATGGTACTGAAATGCTTGGCCAAAGACAAGTTACCTTGTACGGGGTTCAACGCAGGGATTCGTACTTAAGAACTTCTTAGCATGAATAGAGTTCTTGGCTTAATAAATCCATCAAAGTAGCATTGCCTCTAAAAACCCACAACCACATCCTTGAAACACCACTGCTTTTTCCATCCTCCTCTTCGGTGTTTGTCACTTGTGCTTTTTTCTGCGGGTGCTTGGTATGTATTTAATTTGTCGCATTTGATGCATCAGACAGTAAAAACACTAAAAAAAACCTCCAAACCTCTTGCATGCTAAAGTGTATTTTCCATTGTGCAACACTTTCATTATTTTTCCAAGTACACTGTCACAAGAGACTACTGTAAGGCAAAATAGAAAAAAGAACATTCTCTTGAAATATTTCAAGTAACTTGCCCTCCTGTTTTCCGTAGGAATTTTGTGAATTCCTCTGCAGGTTTGCAAGCCTCTATCTCAGACTACACAGATCATTAGGCGACAGTAAATGTTTTGGTATACATGTGATATTCAGCTGCTTATAACTAGTGCGAAACAAACCCCAATGCTGTAGAAATTCAAGCAGAACTCTAGCCGCTCTATAAAATCCAAGGTAAAAGACCACAAAGATTGTACCTGATAAACTTGAATCACAAGGTTTTGGAACAGAGTATAGTCGCATTTATAATGTAATGGAAATTAATGTGAAACTGAGTGTTTGAAGATGAACACACTGTAAGCTTCTGTTAGTAAACAGACAATTTAATGGAAATGGTGTTTTGCATACTTGGTATGAGCTCTAGAAAAATATTATAGTTTCTTTGGGGAAGATCAGAATAGGCTACAAACTACTGCAAAATAATGAAGGAAATGAAGGGCTGTTTGCCTTGGCTTTTTCTGAGTGAAATAAGAGACTTGTACATCTGTCAAATCTTTCTAGATAGATCAAACATGGTTGAAATGTCTGTGTTGGAAAGAACTTGGATTACACTTGAAGATTTTTGAGGCATTACAAATGAAGAAAATTAGTTCATATAATATGATCAGTTTTGTTTAGATAAGTTCGGGAGTATCTTTTGTTCTTATTTAATACTGTCCGTAGCCCTTAGCATTTGTATCTTTCTCCTCAGCACATACGTGTGTGAGCCAACAAGTGACTCTTGCGTATGCATAACCACAAATTGGGCATATTAAAAATTGGTCACAGAAACTCTTTCATTCTACGAAATTTTAGAAAAAATAAATCCCTCTTCTTCATTGGGATGACACCAAGACTTTTAAAAACACTTTGGAGAAGAATGAGAAAATATGAATACAGTAAATAACCTGGAACATTAAGACCTGTGTTCTCTCCAGAAACAGTGGTCTCCTGTTATACTAAATGGGTGCCTTTATGGCTGAGATCTTGTCTAGTTTTGAGAGTGGTTTCCATACAGCGGTCCTTTTTGGAGTTGTATAACTATGTGTAAGTATTTATATTACCAAGATTCGAAGTACCCGAAATCCATCCTTCGAAAATCTTTTTCTGAATCATGAATATTTGTACGAGATGAAACACATGCACTAGGAAAGAGCTGGCCACGGAGCAGGCCATTGGCTAGTCCTCTACCTTGGGATATAGGAGAATGACAGGACAAGGACTTAAAGCAGTAGTTTTCACACTGTAGCCAATTGTCACAGCCAACAGACTAATGAGTTTGTTTTGGCAAATTCCCGACAATGTCTAATTACAACTTTCTCTGAAGAGTCCTGAAATGCTTTTCCACTGCTTTTCGTTGAGTGTCATTGTTGATACAAATTAAATAGTTTAAGAAGCTTCCTCATACGCTTTTCCAGGGAACGGACTGCCACCTTCTTGTTTCAGGTCATGAATGCAGCATCTGCTGGGTCACTGACCTGCAGGAGCGGTTTTCTTCTGCAGGACAGGAGGAAATTTTCTTCTGTCACAGGCTGCTCAGAGTTCCTGTGTCTTCTTGAGCGAGCTGTCTGCCTGCAGCCACCACTTCCACTTAGCCCATCCTCAGCACAGGTAGCTCACTTCACATGCACTTTTTACATATATTTTGCAGTAATAGTGAACATACCCATGTGGAAACACTGAATTTCTCTATATGTGAAATAACTGAAACTCTGGTGTGCAAAATGCCTTGTATTTTACTGTGTACATGTGCTTTTCACTGTTGAATTATGGTGTAGTGCAGAGCTCCTGAGGAAACTTTGTAATTAAATAGTTTACCTTAAAACGCAGTGTGCTGGGTATAGTAATTAGCATTCATTATTTCCGTATGGTTAAAAATACCAGACAAAACAGAGTGTTTTGAGGGCTGCTTTTAATATTGAGTCACCTGTTTTAGAGAGCTGAAGAAGTGTTGTCTTTTATCTGTATGTCTAATCTGTGCTAGAAGCACGGTTGTAAGCATTTGCAATCCTGCAGCAATGTGTCCTGTAGAAACATGCAGCATGCTGCAGAACAGCCAAGCTTGAGCTTTCTGGCAAGAACTTTTCCTTGAAGGAAAGTCTAAAGAAATCAGTGTATTTTTTGTTTTTTGCCCAAGTGGTGGACATAATCAAGTCAATAAGCAGAGGAAGTGCCAATAAAAGTAGCAGTACCTCATATTTACTCTAAATAGTTATGCTTTTTAGCTATGCTTTCCAAAGAAAATTAGGCAAGATGAATGTTAAGAGTTAGTTGACTGAGGCACAAGTACTATCAAAACAGTAACAATAAATCTTAGTGTAAATATTTCAGATCAATTTATAAGAAAGCTATGGATGGAGGGCTGGGTGGACTGTATGTCTGTCCTTGCACGAGCAGTGCTTTCTGTAGCTTAGTACTCAAACCTCAGTCCTTCTATTAACGTGTTCCTTTTTTCACCTAATGAACAGTAAACAGGAGTTTGTTTTGCTCTTCCCAGAACTCTTCCTGTTCAAATCTCTTTTGTTTACTTACTGGATTATCCAGAAACACTCTTCAATGGAGCCAGCGTGATACATCTGAGTCAGTAGCCACATGAGCCAGATAGCCCTTTATTTCTGGAGACAGCCCTACTACCTGGCTGCATGCTACCATTTTTTGCTTCGGGGCATAAATTGATTACTGCTGAAATCAGAAAGGAATGCTCTCTTCTGAATCTCTGCCCACTGCTACAGGGAGATGAACTGGACAGATACAACTTGGCAGACTATTTCTCTATTGCTAGATTCTAATTTTGCTGTTAATGTAAAGTTTGTTCTGAGTGTAATTATAAATTGACAAGTACAAATTCATTCTAATTGCATTTCGTGAGACTACTTAATCTTCATGAAGACAGTAAGTCTGCACAATGTCTTGATGTCACAAGCAGTGACTCATCACCAGAAGGAGGAAAATACAGATCTCCACGTCTTTCTGGTGCTCTGTGAAAAACTAAATGGGTCTAACAAGGTATTGGATCTTTAATTTTAAAATCAGTCTCCTTTGCAGGGCGCTTTCAAAACCTGCTGTTTCATTCTTACATTAGATGTGGAAATAACTTACAATAATGTATTTATAAAAATATTTGGAAAGATTTTGTCATTTGATAGCTGAACATCAGGGTTTTTCCCAGCAGCCCTACAGTACTTTCTTTTCCTACAACCAAATATATTTTAGAGAGAAGAGGATATGTGCATAAGGGGAAAGAATAAAGAAGTTGGTGCAGCTTAATATAACGGGATTTATAACAAATCAGTTTTGACAATTTCATCATGTTGCTTCTGTAAGAGTTTCTTTTCGCTAAGATGATACACCAGAGAAACTTCATACGGATTAAAATGATCTTCCTAGATTAATTGATCACTTATGTACTTATGTATTGCTTAGCCCTAAGAAGATACAAGGTTTTTGAGAACATATTGCGGATTCTTAGAGAGAAAATGTAGTTATGTGATATGGTTATCTTGTTACAACTCTGACTGTAGTTGTTATCAGGGATGGTTCCTGCAAAGAGGCGACATGTATTGTTAAGCCAGTGTTCCCTTAGTCACTTCACTGGAAGTTCTTGTATACTTGCATTATTTAGGCATCCTGTCTGGGGGTTAATTAGTCTATTACCTCAGGGAGTAGGATAGTGAATAAAAGCAAGAAAGCTGAGAAAACTGTTAAAAAATGGTTGCAAGCAGGCTCGAAACTGGTTCTGTTGGGTCTGATTCTAACTTTTCCCAAGTTACTACTGGCCTTT
>VYZM01021987.1:391394-402143 GCA_013398915.1 Dromas ardeola | reverse complement strand
TTTTTTGCCAAGTAGGTAGGAGTTCCATAAACAGCCTGCAAGTTAAGGATACTTCAGTAGTAGTAGGTTTTAAACTCAAAACAAGGAAGTAAAAGAATGCCTGAAAGAATTGTGTGTGGATCCATCCAATCTGAAGAGCAGTGTGAGCAGCTTTAACTAAATCCATTTTAGGATTTAGATTCGTGCAGGCAATATGCAGTCTGCGAAGCAAAGAGATGCTTCTCAACATCTCGTCCCCATACATCTGTATCTTTGTAGCTAATAGTAGTCTGCAATCTACAGAAGGCGTATTTAAGTTAAGCAGTGCTTCCAAAGGTTATATAGAATCAGCAAGTGGGTGGTTTTTTGTTTGTTTGGGCATTTTGTTTGTTCTTGGGTTTGTGGTTTGGGGTTTTTTTGAGAACTTCAGTTGGGGAATTCCTGAAAATTCTGAGAGAAGTCAGTGGTTTGTTGATGCTGTTTGGGATCCATATCAAGTCAGACCTCAGATGGATCTTTTCAGATGATATGGTGATATTAAACATAAATGGCAAGTGACCCTCATCTTAAGAAAAACAAAACCAAAACAAAATCCCAAATTGGTTTGTTTAGAAAATTTCTAGCAATAAAATTATTGATAATGTCAATAGTAAAATTATCTTTCATTTTTACATGAGTAGGATCAGAAAGCTACCTGTCACTTCTCTGGTTTTGTTTTGGTATTTTTTTTATATGAAAAGAGCTGGCAGCTATGCAAGGAGGTGAAATTATTTATTATACCAGCTGATAAAGGTGGGGAAGGGAGCTTAAAAAAATGCAGGCATGTACACCTGTATGCTAGCTTGTGTTTGTCCTACTTATCCCAACTATCTTCTTCAGTTAAAATTTCTTGAAAGATTTGTGGATTAATCACCCTTATTGCCACCATGGATATGCATTTTTGGTGGTTTACACAGTCCTTCACAAAATATGTGATTTAGTTAATAATCAGTAACAGCAAAAAAAGTAAAATTGTAAAATGGTTTCTGATAAATAAGGGTTTATGTCCCACTTCTTCAACTATAAAGAAAGAATAAAATCAGTCTAAAAGGTTCGCTACTATAAATGCATCATTCCAGTCATCTTTCTCCTATTTTCACTTACAGCAAAAGGTACAAATCATGATCTAAGGACTTAACCTGCTGAATGTAATAAACTATCAGGCAACTCTGAATTGTAAGAAAGAATGCTTTTAAAAAGAAAAGTCAAAACTTTTCCCTTAGATTTTTAGAAAACATGGAAAATATTTTGCCAAATATGTTTTTGGCTTTTCTTTAGATTTTTGTATTCTTGTATTATCTACTGTTTCAAAATCCTCTTTCCTGTGGGATCTCTCTGCCCTCTGAATTTATTTTTTTTTAATTGCATATGACAGTTTGAAGTTTTAGTTGATATTCTGCACTGTGCCATGAGTCCTTGTTTGTCTTGAGTGTTGCTCAGACATAAACATAGACTATTAATTCCATGACCTGAATTCACGAACAGTTTCCTCAGGTCTTGATGGCAGTTCCCAAAAAGAGTGCGTACTGAGTTAGCTTGGCTACCTGGGCTTACACACCAGACCTGGTTTTCTCACTTCTAATTTTCCACGACAAAAAATAAGCAGAAAAACAATGTATCACAGCATTTGATGGTATAAGGTAGCCTCAAACGTATTACCGTGCTAATATGTACCAAGTCCTAATATTTACTAAGAAATTCCTTTATTCTTCCTTATGTCATACCCTAATACATCTTGATTTTTTTCCACGGGGGAGGGGGGGGGGATTTATGTATAGTTCCACATGGAGCTTGCAGCATCGCAAAACTATAAGAAAATATGTACAGTGAAGATAAAGGTGATTCAGCAAGCTATAGCTTGAAAAGGACGAGAGGTTTATTAGCACAACAAGGCTCACAGAAGAATGCTGATAAAAAAACTATGCAACGCCCTTACCAATTATTTCTTTGCAGTTTTGCCTCCTGCTTGGGAGGCCACATTGGCTCGTGTAGAAATTAGAGTTGTTCTGTATTAGCATAAGCTTTTAGGATCACTTCACTTCCTCAAGTAATCTACCTAAACATTAATATATTGCATTTTCAAGGGTGATTTTGAAGATATTACTGAAAATGGGGTTTATGGAACCTGCGTAATGCAGAGAGAGTAAAACTGAAAGTGATTAGAGAGGTCCTCTCTCTTTTAGACAGCTCCTTGCAACGTACGTATGCAAGATGCATGTATCCCAACCTGCATGGAGAACCCCAGCTACGCACAGCCAGACCTCAGTCCGTGGAGGTGCAGTCTTCTCCTTGGTGAGCGTGGCAAGCGTGCAGTCCTATGGCCTAGTGGTGTTTGTATGCTTGGGTTTCAGGTAAAAAGCAAATACAAGTCTATTTTTACAGCATAGATATTATATTTCAGCTAAAGCGTTGTTTGTGAAACAGTCTATAACTTTAGAAACAGTTTTGGAAGCTAATTGTGTAGCATTTGATTTTAATAATCTACTAATTTATTGTGAATAAGTAGGAGATGTTTTCTGCAGTTAAGGCGTTTGTGGTCATCGATCAGCTTAACAGAATTTTCCATATCAGTTAAAAATTGAAATCCATTTAATTGCTAATTTCTTAGGGAGGAAAGGAAATCTTGTTATTGAAGACTGTCTGGAATTCTGAATGTCCATTGAATGACAACTGTGCCCTTGGAAGATTCATTTGCTGCTTATACTTTGCCTTTCCATTTATGACGGGAAGTACTGATTACATTCTCTAACTCTTAATCATCTGATTGCAAAGTCCAGACCCAATTTTATATTTTGGACCTTGCCCAGTATAGAAGAATCAGTACCAGCCACTACATACAGTACAAGCAACCAATTTTAGAAGACCTGTTTATTCAATTGGCAGTTTTTGAGACAGAAGTTGGCAGCCAGTGTTTTTGCAGTTTTCATTACGAACAGACATATTGATACTGACCCTGAGACTCTTCTCTTCGCTGGATTTGAACAATAGATTAAAGCTGTAAACGCTATCAGGCTTGCAGTGATCGGGAGAACTGACAGCATATTGCGCCCATTTGGGATTCATTATTTATCGGCCACAAGTTACAGGTGTCCAGAAACATTCTGGAGGAGTTTTGCGGCTGTTTATCTTGGAGACATCTGTTGATAGATAATTTAAATCTGCTCATTGTGATGTATGTTTTATGTGGGTTCATTTTTAACAGATCTTATTAAAATAAATAAACCTAAAAGTATTTCTGCAAGTAATACACCTCTTTCTTTTGCTTTGTTTTCATGTTTTTCTATAAGTCTAGTTTAGCCTTGTTCTGCACAATAGACATTCTGAAATTACCCATGTTATGCTGTTTTAAATCCTAGTATTACCGAGTTACTTGTCTTTCACTTATTTTTATCATGTGAAACGTTCTTATCAACCTATGCATCTTTTGCTTATCAGTCTTTGGTTATTTTACCAAATTAAGAGGAAACATTTAGGTTTTACAGAGGTACTTTGAAATTACATGGGAGAATGAAAGGACGGTTTTAACATACTTAGTCAAATACGCGTTTCTCTGTACGATTGTCAGAAGCGTGTATAAGGATCTTCTAGAAACAGAAAAGGTGGAGTACTTAGGCTAATCAGCATGAAATGCTTAGCCTATGGCTTTCATAATGAATTCCATTTTATTTTAGGGGTTTGGATGACCGGTAGGATCGATCTATAGCAAGTAAAATTTACCCGTGATGATACGTTCTCCTTACACATCACTATATCTTTCTTTTTTACGATTATCTAAATCTTTTCCTTTGAGAGCAGAAAGAATTCCAGTAAAAGGATTATTACAAACCCTGTTACCTTCTACTCCAAGTGTGGGGTGCAGCTCTTCCATGTTTTCTTGACTAGCATAAGGACATAACGGTGTTATTAGACACCGGTTTTTAAGTATGCTGTACTGCGTATGATGTGATTGTGGACAGAGGATGAGAGAGGAAATAAACTGTGTGTGACAGAGGTTAGTCATGCTATTTAATACAGACAGTGGACGGTGTTTAAATATATTTTACTGCCTTCCTGACTGAACTATTGAAAATAGGACAGAACAATGAGGGGTATGTTTGCTTTGACAGAAAGGTTTGGCTGAGTAAATCTTGATTACTGGTAATACATAAAATGGAATCTGTCGTCTAGTTTTATAGCACTGACAGCAATGTTTAAAAGATTATTCTGTATCTTACTCAAACTCTACTCGTATTATTGTTTAGAGTTTCCTATAGTGCTAAAGTGCTTTTCCTCTCCCAGCACTGATATGCTAGCATAACCTTTATCTTTTTAGAGACTTATGTTTGGAATATAATCTGACTTGGGTAAGAACTCCAGGCTGATGGGGTGATAAGCACTGCGAAAAAATGGAAGTGGTAGCATTCAACAGCAGTAGTTTCATACATGACTATTCCAGTCAGATATATAAATAACTTTTGGACATAACTTATTTTGTTGTTTCACCTTCAGGGTACAAAGTGCCAGCTACCAAGGTGCCAACATTATTAATAGTTATTATTCTTTATTTCACTGACTAAACTGCAGATATTTTAGTGCTTTTCCTTGTTGTGAGCTAAAGTGCACCTGTACAACATGCACCATACTACTGTTAAATGACTGTTATCCATCAGGGCCTTCACTTCTTTATAAAACTGGCATGACTCAGTCTTTCTAGTTCCATACAGAACAATATTCTGCTAGATCATCTTTTACTAATGAATGTGAGACATGTTCAAAATAATAAATGGGAGCTGTGATTCTTAAAGTGCAATGCTAAACTGGCTGAGTCACGTACTGAATGGTAATGAGCAGCAGTCCCAGAACGTGCCTACAAGGAAAAGTAGAATAGCAGCCATGAGCTTTTTTGCTTAGCGCAACATTTACTAAAGTCAAATTGCCTCTGTCTTTGAGAAAATGAAAGTATCATTATTAGCCTTCGAGAGAATGCTAGAACAGTATGTGCGCTGTTCCTTTTGAGAATATTTGCTTCCCGTCTGACACACGCATTAAGAACTAAAAGTAAATACTCGGATATCTTAACTGTCTTGCCTTCTCTACTTTGCTGTGCTTGGTTCTCCTTCTGGGAAGCCATACGTGAAAGGCCTGCAGAATCAGCCAGATAGAACGTCTGTTTTTTCTTCCTAGAAACTAAATAGTAATCACTTCTTAAAATACAGATTGACCAGAAGTCTGATTCTTGTGTGATTTAGCCTTTGATAATACTGATACTGCGCTGCATTAATTTGTAGTACTTGCCGCTTTTATTTGTAGTTAGGTAAATATGTGCATCTTTGAGGTTCATCTAACCTTTTAAGAATAGGTTAAAATCAGAAGTCACTAGCAGTAGAGAGCTCATCTGTTTAAAACAAACAAAACTAAACTGCTTTTGGATTTGCTATTCTTTCACTGCTAGCACCAAGACGCCAGTTTCTTACTCCACTTACCAACACAAATGCCATTTTTGTGGTTAATGAAAATGGTTTCCTTTATGTATTTCTGGTACTCCTTCACGACCATGTTGGATGTACCAGAACAATCATTCTTGATACTGTTTAACTCTCTGTTTCTTCTTCAAAGTCAGGAAGTTTACAGAGATGACGTGGAAGGTAAAAGGAAGCTACAAAGTAAATGAGATTACATTGCAACAGCATTGCGTAACAGGCTTTATGTTGATGTAGAACTATACCCATACCTGGCAGGAAGAATACCAAGCTTCCAAATCTGTTCATTGGTCCTTGCTCTTCTCTTCCCTCGAAGCTAATGTGCAGTTAATACCCTGCAATTAATGGTAGAAAACTTGCTTCATATGTCATTTTGTGAGCAGAACTTCTAAACTAATAATTAAGCAGCCATTTAATTTGCAACGAATGGTTCATCTTTACCAGAAAAGACTTGTTTTGCTCATGACATTGACTCACCGTTAGGTTTTTTGTTGTTGCTTTGTTTTATTATTTTCTTAACAGGCAACAATGGGACTGAAAGAAAGATGATCCTGGTGAGCAGGGAGCGTTTGGGATAGAGTGCGTCCAACTCTTTGCATTTTAATCTAAGAAGAGACCAAAGAATTTTCTGAGGTTCTATCATCTTTTCTATTGCTAGCACATTCTGCTGTAGCATTTACATCTAGAGCACTTTCAGACCATCTGGAGCAAAGCTGTGTGCAAAAGGAAAAATCGAAACAAACTCCCTGCTCTTTATGTAAATCTATTCAGTGAGCCCCTCCTATCAGTAAGGCAGGTTTTTATCCTGCTTTTCTCGGGATGGATGTAACACTGCTGCTTATGTAACAATGCAATGAGTTTTCTCTTTTAGATTAAAAAGTAGGGTAACTAAGCAACAAAAATCATTCTTGCCCTGAACGAAATTGCTTTCCCATAGTTAGGATACTAACACCAATACTTCTAAGAATTAAATAGTGAACATTTCAGTGTGAATAAGTACCTTTCAGCCTTCTCATTATGTTATTTTAGTAATGCTCAAAATGTTTTTGAAACCCTGTTTTTGTAGAGAGAAGCTATGGATCCAGCTCTGTACTCTGACCCACATGACTTCCAATAAAATGCTGTCATCGTCACCAAGATCCTGTCTAAGTATGTTTATCTGCACGTGTAAATCGGAATACAGGATCACGGCACGTAGCTTTCCGTTTGAGTAGGTTTTTTTTTCTGTTCATTCAGACTTGTCTGTAACACACAAGTGCTAGCACTTAAAAACTTCATGTGAAGATTTAACACAAGGTTTGTTGATGCCTCAACTAAACTGTAAGCTGCTTAAGCTAGTGATCGTCTCTATCCTGCCATCTCTGCATGGTGTTGTGTGCTGGGGGGTTGTGCTGCTGGCCTTCCTGCCTGGTGCACTCACTGCTGAGGTGAATCCAGCTCCTGGTGACCTACAGCCTTTGTACAGCCCACCTCAGTCCCTTGACGTGAATGTGGAGAGGGTTTAAGTGGTGGCTTTACCTGGGGTTTGCTGAGGCATCTCTGTGTGACCGTGCAGGCTTTGTGCCTGCCTGCCAAGGCTGCGGAGTGGTGACAGCAGTGCTTTGCTGGTTGGGACATTGTATTCAGGCTTCAGAAGCTACCTGGAAAAAATATTCTCCAGGGCATTAGTGACCATATGGTTCATGTAAGGAACACAGAAGATGAGGGAACCAGTCCCATTCCCACCGTGGCTGCATATGCAGGAGCTTTTAATACTGCCAGGCCACTGCAAAGCCTCCCGTAGCACCAGGCATTGCACGGCACTACCATAGTGGTGTCTCGTTCCTCCTGCCCCACTCTGCAGTGATGAGGGCCTGAGCCTGCTTTTGGGAGCTGAGTGTGGGCCTAGCACCACCCCTTCTCTCCAGATTGGAGCTGGGATCATCTCCAAGCAGGGGCTTTTAATAAGCCAAGAGCTCTGGTGAAGCTTAATATGATTATCCATACACAGAACGCAGTTATGACATAGCAAGTCTTAGTTGGAAATAGCGTATTGGGAGACACAAATACAATTATACTTTCTTACATAGCAAAGTGTAATGTATATGATAAAGAAATGCAGTTTAAAGATATCACTGGGGAAAAAAATAATTAGAATTTTGTGGTCAAATTTTGAACCACAGGCTTTCTTACGGGCTCTGTCAACTGGGGGTGTGCGTGTGAAAATTTTTCAGACTTATTCCCATGAAGACTTCTTGAGTTAATTTTTAAGTCCTTTAAATTTCTGTTCATGTACTTCATATGAAAAACAGTTCAACATTCTGTTTTACAGGTGTTGTGGGAATAAGCTTAAGGGGATGGTTGAAAATTGAAAGAAAACGAAGGAAGTTGTAGTTTTCAAGTTTGGACATATTTAGTTTGACTGCAAGGTAGACACAGGGTCAAAAGCCATAAACCCTCCAGTTTATAATCCCGCTTGCTTGTAGCATTGTTAGTGAAGGTGGGAGACAGTAAATTGTTTACTGGTATAAAAGCCATATCCGTAGTAGAACTTCTACCTAGTGATATTTGGAAAATTTTGTACAACGTGTGTTGTATAACACAGTGAAGATTAGGATTAGCAGCAGAGAGGTGGAAGGAAGCTTTGTCTTAAAGAAGGTAGGTGAGTGGAGCGCTCTATGAGGCAGCGTATGGTGGGGGATACGGGTGCCAGGTTTAAATAGGAAAGAGAACCAGGTATAGCCACAGAATGCACTGGCAGGCGGAATGGCAAGTCAGCAAGCTCGTGGTGAATTTGGCTGTAGCCTTTGTTTTCTCTGGGGATTAGGAGCGTGGATGCAACATTTGGCAATGTGTTGGCTCCTTTGTTCAGAATGCACGCACGCTTTCAGGTGTGGGTTGTTCACCAGTATCATAGACTGAGAAATCTGATATTGCAAATACAGCTGTATGCCAATATTGAAAGGACAGGGTAAAGAAGCTGTGTATTTTTGATATGGAGAGGTTTTCAAGTAAGTAGACACTAATTGTTCTGGAAATTAGCACTGAAGAAACTAAACAATATTAAGAATGGAAGAGAGGACGACAAAAAACCCTAAACAAAATGAGAGGATATGCTTAACAAAAACTAGTCTGGCAAATAGCAGAAGAAAGAGAAAGGATCTGAAACAAGAAACTGCATACAGCAACTGGAAGAAGAGGTAACCATCGGTATGGAATGAGAGTTGTTCACATGTCACAGTATCTGGAGGATCGGGACAGAGAAGTTGAAGAATAAATGACAGATGAGGAAGATCCTAAATACAAGGAACAGGAGGAGGTCTATCGCAGTAACACAACTGAGTGGTGAGCTGCGTATGCAGACCCGAGGGAGACCGGTTTGTGTTTAGTATGCATGCATGCCTGGACAGGATTAAAATAGCATCAAAGCTGGAGAAAAGAAATAGGATTTGCAGGAAAAATTGTACTGATGATAAGATCCTAACCAAAATAGCCATGACTCTGCTAATTGCTGTGTTGTGCTGCACTGCACTACACTGAGTAACGTTAATGGGAGGAGGGCATGAGGGCGCAGTGCTGAGCCCAGCAAAGAAACCCGCATCTGGGACACTATTAGCAAGGTCTGGGAGCAGAGGATGAGAGTAGGGTGATGGACGATGGAAGGTGAGCTGAATATAGAAGAGATGAACTCTCTTAGCCTGCTCTCTCTCGTTGAATCCAATAGTTTTGTGATTTATAACTTCCTTCTTCGGATGTTTTTTTTCAATTTGTGCTTTTTATATGTCACCTGTGGGTCTGTTCTTACCAAAGTACTTTCACTGTATCCTTTTATTTGATAAGAAAAGCCAAATCTCGCTGTGGTATGACAATTCAAAATCTTGGGAAAACTGATAAGAAACCAAATTTGACCCATTATGATGGAAGCAAACTGCAAAATAAATGCAGCTGCATTACTGCATCAATAATCCACTGAATTTGTAGTACACTGTGTTTTAAAATTAGCATCTCTATCAGTTTTGAACGAGTCCATGCAAAGCCATTAGAGATTATTAAAGTACAATTTCCCAGACTACCAGGAAGACAGCAAAATGAAAATCCAGAGCATAATCATGCTTTAACCTCTCGGTGCCTCAGTGAAATGGGTATCGGTTTTTCCTCCCAGGGATACTGTATTGCTTAATTAATACTTGAAGCACTGAGTGATTTGGGTAGGCTTGTTACGCCATTACGAAAGTATGAATTTATTATTAATGTTGCCCTTGGAACTTTAATGTTTTTTCTAAATTTTTCTTTTACCATCCTTTTGCTACACTCTGCACTGCACTGATTTCCCTAGTTGAGCTCTGTTTTTCTACGTTGTACAACTGAAGAACTACTCAAGATCTTTCTTTGCTTTTCACTAAGAAATTGATTGCTGTACTGAGATGAGCTGAAAAACATCCTTTCTAGTAGCTTGACATCAATTCATAGTTCTCAAGTTTAAGAGAAGTTTAGAAAGGAAAGGCAATGATATTTGTTGTTTCCCTATGGCAAACCCTCTGTATTTTGTGAATTCCTTATGTTGTGTCCTAAGGGAAGGACAGATGAGGGCCTTTATCATAATTGTCAAGTATTTTCCTTTTCCCCTCAGATATAAAATATTTTTGAGGGCTTTCACTTATAGGGAGATTATTCACACAGTTTGTGTTTTCTAAGAGTATGGAATTACTTTCAAATGCAGCATGTGGTGTAAATATTCTGAAGCTTTTGTGATTATGTTTTACAAGCTCAGTAGAGACCTCAGTTTTTCATGTCCTGTATTTATTTTTGACTTGTCAGCTTTAGAAGATCACAAATACTTTGTAACTTGCCTCAAAATAATTCCAGCTAACTACTGAAACTGTTTGTGGGACTTATTAGCCTGCCCTCACAAGCTGTCATACAAATAGCCGTCCTTGTTATAGGTTAATGTTGGGCTCCCCTGGGATTATTTGAAGCAAGTCCTAAACATTATTTTACAGACTTATCTTATTTACCTGGGAATCATAGAATTGCCTAGGTTGGAAGGGACCTTTCAGATCATCTAGTCCAGCCATCAACCTAACTCTGACAAAAACTATCTCTAAGTACCACGTCTACCCATCTTTTAAACACCTCCAGGGATGGTGCCTCAACCACTTCCCTGGGCAGCCTGTTCCAATGATTAATAACCCTTTCAGTGTAAAAATTTTTCCTAATATCCAGTCTAAACCTCTCCTGGCGCAACTTGAGGACATTTCCTCTTGTCCTATCGCCTGTTCCTTGGGAGAAGAGA
>VYZM01021987.1:368820-388688 GCA_013398915.1 Dromas ardeola | reverse complement strand
TCCCCCCCCCCAACCCCAAATCCATGTTACTAGGTCCTATTTTTGCACATTTATCATATTGAACAATCGGTGTCGGTAACTCCCCTGGGTTTTTCTCCCCTGGCATTAATGTCACGGGGGATGATGGAATAAGGAAATGTCTTATTGACAAAACTTTCCAAACTGTTTTAAGTGTAGCTTTAATTCTACAAATCTTCAATGGAGCAAAGCCTTCCTTCATCACTTAGGTCCTGGTAAGATATTTTATACCTGCTTTAGACCACCTGTGTTAAAATTGGTTTGTTTAATGAAGCAGTCACATTAGATTTCTAACAGGAGAGCCATAAAGAGAGTGAAATAATAATGCAATCAGACTGGAATTTCTCTAAGGGGAGTTCTAAGAAGTTGTGAAAAGATGGAATTAATCCTTTTTGGGGGGTAACCTGATGGGGGGTGGGAAGACTGACTACTGATGTTTTATGCTTTGATGGATAGCTTTGATGGCTATTCCAGGTTTATTAAAAAGGGGGCAGGTTCTAGAAGAAGTTAGATGTGTTATATTAGGGACTGGAGAGCCTATGTGGGTGGTGATTTTGTTGTTTTGTGGTTGGTTGGTTTTTTTTACCCCTTTCTGGCTATCGTGAATTGAAGGGCGCTTTTAGATAAGCGTCAGTACTGAAGCTCATTTTGAATAAAAGCTCGAATATGGGGGGGAGGGGAAAAGCTGACTATAAGAAAGTAAGATCTCAGTGTCAGCCTGAATGGTTTCTTGTGTCTAAAATGAAGTTGTTGCCTGATTGGCTTAATTCAGTTCTGCATTCTCTACAGTTTCCTCTTGTAGTAGCAGAGTTGGAAAAAAAGATTATAAAATTTTTAGAGATATGTGATTTTGTCTTTCTTGTCTTGACAGCAGGGAAAGAAGGACATGACTGCAGAGAGTGCAAGTTTACTCGTTTGTGATTACAAAACTTTTAATTTATATTACTAAAGCTTAAAATCAGTGGATTTGAGCCATCCTCAGCTAAGTGACTCAAGTGAAATATCTGTAGGATATAGCTGCATTTAAGGCTTGAGCATGGATTACTTTCATTATACTTGCAAGTAAAATTGTTAGCTTTTTTTTTGATTGGGGAGGATCATTTCTATGGTCCTAAAATACTGAAAATGGAGATGGGATACAAATAAAGAGGATAGGTCTTACAAAGTCGGTAATGTTTCAACATTTTACATGTTTGCACTGGGACAAGATTATGAAAAAAATCAGAATAAAAAACTCTGAAAGGCTGGAATTAACTTGGCATGGAAGAATACAGGAATTTAAAATAATTAAAACAATGCTTTTGGAAAGATCAAATGAAAATATGAAAATGAACTGCAAAGTATTTAATGATAATAAACCCCTTTGTTTATTTGAAAACTAGTTCCATGAACTTTTTTCACAAAGATTACATACCAAAAGTGAATGTTAATTTACAAGATGTATCCTCAATTGAGGTCTCAGTGCCTCATTTCTTTCAGTGACTTTTCTTTTAGCATAAGATACATCCAACAGAAATAATAAGACCATTTAGTTATTTAGGACCTATCGTGGAAGATAGTGAGAGGAATGACTGATTGAGCAAAACCTTTGAAGAGGTTTTCACTTAAGGATGCAGTTAAGAGTCTTACTGACTCAGGCACCTACATCTTGAAGAATCCGTAGGTATTTGGAATAGCCGTCACTTGGTACGCGTGCTGGGCTTGGCAGCGCTAGGTTAGCGGTCGGACTCGATGAATCTTAAAGGTCTTTTTCAACCTAAATGATTCTGTGATTCTACGCAATCTCATAAGAGTCTGTCACAAATATGGGACAATATGGTGAGTAAATGTTATCACGCCTTCAAATAGACTTACTGGAGATGCCCTGTACATGGGCCACTTGGCATTATGGAGCTGTCTTTGCTGTCCACGAGGGAATTCACTTGTCCTCTACTCTCTTCCAGCTTCTCTCGGCGTTCCCTGATGGCATGCACAAGGCGTGGGAAAGCATCAATAATTTTTTGTGCTGCACAGCAGTTAGGAAGCATAAACGCCTACCTATATGAAACCTTGTGTTATGCACATACCCTCACATGGGACTCAAAGTGATGGGGCAAAGAAAGCTCCTGTCTCTCTGGACCAGCTATGAAGATTGGTTCGGGGCCGGTTTCCCTTTTTCATCCATCTCGAGACTGTGTTTCCCTGAGGCGTATGCAATATCCATAGCTTGTCATTAAATGGATGAGGTTTTAGGACAGTCTGACAGTCGCATTTTCAATGGGACGACTTCCCATAGTGTGCATTTTTACCTGCTGTGCAATGCAATTCAAGCCTCTCCCCTATCTCATTGTTTTATAATTATGCCTATGCATTATTTACATATGCCTATACAAACCCACTGTCTTCTAAAGGTTTTCCCATATAAGAGCTGATGTGAAATTCCATAAACGCGTCTGAAAATGATAGACAAAGGTATGGAATATAGATTTGAGAGCATTTTTACTGTGTAGCTCCTTTGGCTTTTCAGAGAGAAAACAGACTAGACACTGACTGCACAGCTGAAGATTCAGCACACTGAAAATTCAGCCGAGGAGGAGAGCATCGTTCTCGCTGCGTCCCTGGAGTAGGCATACTTTAAGTGTGTTACAGCTTTTAGCAGTATTGCTGGGGTTCTGCTCTGCTCCTTTATCTCAGCTAGTGACTCATACTGCAGTGCAACGAGAGGCATCTCAGTCGCACCACCTATCAACTTATTACTCAGGGCAAAGTAATTGTGGTCGGCATGTTAAAAGACTCCACTGAGTACTTCATACTTCATTTATGAAATATTAGAATTTTCCTTTGAACCAAATCTCTTCAGCCTAAATCAGCTTAATACGTCCATGAAATCCCCCTGGCTCTCTTATTCATGTTATTTCTAGTAATACACTTTTTTGTTCTGCTGGTTTTGTAACAGCTGGCAGGGTGTGTGTTTGCAGTCCCAAATCTTATCCGAGGGTGCATTTCTACAACATCAGAAGATAAACGCCACTGGAACCTTGTAGAACTTTCCAGTCTGCCTTCAGACTGAGGTTTGCTAATGGAATATATTGCCAGAAGTAGAAAAAGGTTTTCAGGAGGACTGGTAGGTTAAGAACAGAAGCTGGGAGATTTGGAACAAGTGTGATAGTGAGTTTCCTAGGGAAACTAGAAAGTCCCTTTTTTTTTTCCTCCTGATTAAACGTTCTATATAAAAATAATTCTTTATACTTAAGTTGAACTTTTTTTGTTTCTATTTGCTTGAAAACTAAGCTGCTGGAATCTTCTGGTCACTGAAAGTATGAAAACTAATTTTCTTATATATATTTTTTTAAAAGTGATTTATCCTCGTTTTTGACAAGGTTACTCTTAACTGATTATACCAATAATCTATTGGATGACTTTTATGCTAGTATCTGCAGGCTATAATGAAAGGGATTTCAGAACTAATCATTTTCCCTGATATTGTGCTTTCTCAATGACAACACATAAAAGGAGAGCAAGACAAGAGAGCAAATGGGAGTATGTAAGATGCAGAGCAGGCACGGTAGCAAATCTCATAATGTGGTCACACAAATAGTAATGTCTAGCATGTTTCTACAACATTTCAGAAACGTTCTGCTTTCAAATACATTCATTCGTCAATATCCAGTTAAGTTAAATCCGTCTCTTAGGACACGCTACTGTTTTGCAGGGACTGGCTTCCAGAATGGGCAGCTTAGTTACAGTAAGATTCTGCTGCAACATTGAGGTGGTCTTTTGTTTGTTTGTTTGTTTTCATTAACTGTCACTAAACCCCTATGACTGGCCTAGTAATATTCTGTCAGTTTGCATGTTTCTATCAAGCATGTTTTATTATGTTTTATTTTATTATCTCTTAAACTCTCTTTAATACACGTGGAACCATTGTCACAAGACCCACTCATGCTTTCATACTCTTCTGTGGTGAGAAGACAGTCTTGGCTATGTTTGCATCAGCCTGGTTACGAGAAGTCAAGTTTTGTCGGCACTGAAGAATGGAGCTACAAATTTAGAAATTAGACACAACTTTTTGGAGGCAAACTGATGGACAAGGGCTGGCAGGTATTTCCTTTACAGGCAGTCACTAAGAAGTGGTCTGTTACTAGCTAAGAACCAGAGTACTTCTGGAAAGAAGGTCACAATTTTGCACACTGTTTTTGTTAGGATTTTGAATTTTCAAACACAACTAAAGCCTGAAGTTACTCTCTTGCTTCAAAGTGTACAGGTCACGTTTAATGATCACTTTAAAATGACTGAGAGGTCTGCTCTCTGCAGGCGAATAAGCAGGTACATGTGCACACACACTAAAGCAGCAACTCCCAAATCTTTATGAGCCATCGCCGCAGTCTGCACCACCATCACTCTCCAATTGTTTTCTTTCGCAGACCCCCCAGTGCTGCCTCCCTGGGTTTTTCGCTCTTTTGCACATCCCTGGATTTCTTCAGTTACATTATGGTTTTTCCTCTCTTCTTTCCTGTTTCTCCTTTTGTGCCCATTTCACAGAGCCCCAGGACAGCTTCTCTTTCCCTGTTGAGCCCGCAGTACAGGCCAAACCTGGATGTTAACAAACCTCACCAGCTGGGAAATGCAGTATCAGAATATGAAGTTAAAACATAAATCTTCTAGTTTCAAGCCTATCTGTCATTAATTCTCTAATTTGGAGGATTTTTTTCTGTTTAAATGTGCATTTTGGATGTAAAATTTATTAGAAATTCGCTTAAAGTAAGGGTAGTCTTAAGTAAATCAATTTTGCCTTCACTGCTGGTAAGCTGCTGAATGAAAAGGGGTTTGTTTATGTGTTTGTGGGGTTTGTTTTCCCCCCAAACCCCTTGTGCAAACAGGTGTATTGGGGAAATCAGTTACTGAGGTCAACTTTGAGATGTTTTAAAATTGTAAAATCTATAGTAAGAATTATTTGTAATTACCTTAACCTATTTGTTGTTAATGTATTTGTTTAAATGTCCTAATTTTTTTGCAATGGAGGTTTTTGATTATCAGTTTAATAACTTTTAACTGCCATTCCAGCTTATTATCAAACCTCTCCCAACAGTCGCACCTTTGGAAATTGTTTTGTTCAAACAACGAACCTTCTCCCTGTGCCAAAAATACAATAGCTATGGATCAGACAAGTAAGGATGGTTGTGAGTGAGTAGCAGGTGGTGAAGGTAGACTGGAAAACAAAGCCACGTGGAATAAACCACAATTGGAACGGGGCACTCTATTGACTGCTAATTTGTTCCTTTCCTCATTTGTGAATTTTAATGAAAAGCCTGATGTTTGCTTTTCTGTTTCCTATTTATAAGTATTTGAACACCAAACGCAAACATTCAGTATCATCCTCCTGTTTCTATGTTTGAAAAAAAAAAACCCAGCCATTCTCAAAACACTGCTGTGAACAAAACTCTCTTTGACAAGCAGCAGCACTGCGACTGAGCCATCTGCTTGTTAAGAATTTCAGTGGATGTTTCTGACCTGTGCTTTAAATTCGTTTACTAGCTAGCACAATTAATACCGTATTACAAATGACAGCGTACTAATGTTTTTGTAGATATACTGGAAATATCATCTGTTTTGGCTGTGATAAATTAGTTGCTTAGTAAAACAGAACTGCAATCTTGAGAAACATACAAAATAGATGACTGAAAATCTAGGCATTAATGCAGTTGTGTTGAATGCAGCCTTTACTAGCTGTGGAAACCTCAATCCAATTTACTGTATAACCTGGTAAAGACATGTCCATGTATATCTTATCTTCGTGATATGGATCATATTACCATGATCCAAAAAAATCATTAGTAATGTAACTTGGAGGGTGTCATGGCTGATTTGAGTAATGTCTATTGAAATGATGGAATATTCGCTTTATAAGTTGTTGATTCTAGTTTTCTGAAAACGCAAGCACAGTTATTGACGTCTTTTTCATTGTGTTCGTGTCTTGCAGGCTTCTTCATGGCCTTGACACCTAGCAGGACTTTCTCTGAATGAAAGCAAATCTGGACTCTGGAATACAATTAAGGTGTACCTGTATTCTGTTTCCCACGTAATACTTTTCACTCATGTCTTAAAATAACATAAAACTGTCCAATCTGTACTTATCAGCTTTATGTTATAAAATGAATGCTGTCATGTTATATTTTGTCACAAATCTTAAAATCACTTCTCTAACACAGATTAAAGAACTGAGCTTTCGTCTCCGTAACGTTTAGGAAAAGGCTTAGTAGTTTAAGTTACATGTTAATTATTGACTGAATGCCCGACTTGCAGGCTTATAATTTGTTTGTTTGTATATGACACTGTATTCCTATCTTCTGTACCTACGTGGCATTATGCCTTTTCATATAACCTGTTACTGTAGTGTAGGTGCCTTATCAAGTCCTAGGTTGCATCATATCACCAAACAAGAAAACTTGTCTTGTTTTTCAACAAGTTTTTCTCTCTTGGAATTCAAAAACATTGCTAAAAATTTGTTTCTTGACTTGATAAAGATTTGCCAAGTGATGATACATGACTTTATATGGTAAAGGTAGTGATATTTTTTTAAGTCTTTACTTGTTTCTTTCCCAAGAGTATGGGATTGTACTGCAAAAAATAGTATGCACTAGTATTCGCATTTGATGTATGTTGATGCCAAATGATGAACAGGGGAGCAGTGACAGAGTGGGTAATGGAACCAAGCCCCTCTCTGATCACTCCACTCCACTGGATTTCCTTTGCGAGCGACAGTATGTTAAAATTACTTTTCTGTCATCTTGTAATTGTCATCCCCTTTCCGCAATAAAATACAATAAATCTGTGCAAATTTGTGACTCAAGTACAATGAGAAATTGTGTGCAGTGGCGTCCAGTGCGGTGCTAACCCAGACTGGGGTATACACAAGGTGTGTGTCTGGCAGTCTGGCAGACAGCAATTTGAAAAAAAAAAAAAAAGAGGGACTTCCCATGGACACTTTTATCTTAGTATGTTTCTTCCCAAAGGCCCTACACAGCTAAACCCTCTAACCCTGGTAAACAGTTGTTTAGGATTTGTAGTCTCTTCACTGGTGTTTGATGTGTAGCCCTGGAAATGAATTGGGAATTTAGGGAAATGCAGCTTTTAGCGTCCTGAGCCAGTAAAGGGGAAATATTTCACTGTAGTATGAGTCAGGACACAACGATCTGCTTCTCCTAGCTATTTACTTCTACCAGAGGTATGTTCTTTAAAATTATGGAACCTTGAACGCTGTTTAAGAGGTCTTTTTGTGAATTTTTCATCCATCTAATACAACAGGGAGCTACTTGACCGGGAGATATTGCAGGTATTGTGTGTTTAAGTGCATTCAAAGTACTCTCTCTGTGTTGCAGCTGACAGGCAAGATCATTTCAGGCTTAAAAATAATGCAGTACTACAGTAATGCAAGCATCTAAATCATAAATGCGTGTGAAAAGACAATACAATGTTAGAGATCCGGCTCCCTGTTACAGAATGTGAAGAAACCATAGAGAAGCAGCTGCTGAAGGACACAAATACTATTTAATACTATTAGTGAATGACTAGTCCTGTAATAACAATACACAAAATCTTTGAAGCTTACTGTATGCTGCAAGATGCTCTCACTCAAACAACATAACTCAGATGACTGAATTCGTCATCCTATTTTAATGTCTTTTTTTTTAAGGGCTATAATCAGAGCTATTTGTGAGCCTTCAGACTCACTACTGGATAAAAGACATGGCTGTGCTACCTCAATAATGAACTGGGGGCCGTAAATAATATCCCAGTAAAGGATTCTCGGAGACAGAGACATCAAATTTAAGGGTTAATTTACTGCATAAATACAGTAAAAGACTGAAACTCTTGCAGTGTGCAGCAGACTAGTCAATTTTTATGACTTAACCTTCACTGATCCACATCTGTTAATCAGCTCTATATTATGCAGGTGCTATTTAAGTTTATAATGATACAACTGAATGTCCTTGGCACTAAAGATGCAAGATTTTTGGATTCTGCTTTTAATCATATTCCTGGATGGTGATGGCTTCACCTCTTGGATGAGGCTAGCTAATCTATTTGCTTCCTACTGAGGGAGGTCTGTTGCTACAATACAGTGACTCAGCTAATCTAAATTCTTGACTGTTCTGCCTGAACTTAAATCTTTTCCCTGGATATGGAACCAAAACATAGGATTCTTCTGTAAAAATAGGCAGCCTCAAAAGAAAATTCCTATTAATTACACATAAAACTAGGTAATTCATTTCAACTACTTTGCCAAATTCTGTGATAAAGCTAGATTTCTTGCAAAATGTAAACATCTGACTTTTCCTGACGCTCTCAGTGCCTTATATTTAACATAAATATTTACGCGTGGATTTTGGTATGTGAAGAAGCAGCTTATGGAAAGCACCACCAGTCCTTGACAGAAAGTTAAAATTGCTGTGCATGCAGGACAAATACTAAATACTAACTATTTTTCGATAAATATCATTTTAGGCATTGAAATAAAAATCTCCCCCGTAGCTTTCATAGTTGGCAAAAACGATGCTACCTCACAACTAATTATCGTTTTAGGATTCCTACTGTAGAGACCCCCCCAGTGTTTGCACATCGAGTTCCCTTGTATGCTACAGAGACAACAGCTGTTACGGGAGGAGGCAGTCCTCATGCTGCGATGTTCTCCTGGAAAATGTCCTGCCAGCTGTCAGAGTTATTTATTTACTTATTTACTGGGGGAGGGCAATGAGTATAACTTGGGTGTCTCTCCTTGTGATAACAGATGGCAGAGAAAGAGGTACACCCTTGGAGTGATGCCCACATTTCTAGATCAGAGCTAACATCAGTGAAATAAGTCAGGTAAATGCATTTTGAATGGGACCTAATATCTTGTCAAAGAGAAAGTCTTCTCGAAGGGTTCTTATCTCAGCTTTAATTTCCCATCTCATGACGTTTCACATGTCTGCCTTCCATGCTGTGGTTTGATTTTCACTCACAAGCTGTAATAGTTATTCTGCTAAGGGGCAGGTGGGTAGGTTTTTCATCCCATTGCAAAATACTTTAGGTTCAAATCTAAATAGAAGGTGTTAAAGTGAACAGCTTTAGAAGGAACTAAAACCAAGCAAAGGTCAATGGCTGTTTGTGTAACTTCTAGATACATAACATTTGGGGAGTTCCATAATCTATTATATTACTTGAGAAAAGCTCTAATGTTAATCCCTACAAGCAAGGAAATATTGTGTAAGCAGGAACAATGTAACTTAGTTTATGTACTTTATGTTAGTTTTATTTTATTTCACACTGAAAAGAACAGGAATCAGATAATTCTAGCATAGCACTTCTGTAAAGGATGGGAACGGGGATTATTACATAACTTTTAAAAAGTCTTGTAGCATTTCTCCGTGTCAAACATCAGAGATTATCTCTTGCTCTGTTTCAGTTCTGTAGAAGAAACGGAATTAATCTCTAAACCCTAAAAGGGTTCTAAGAAATCAAATGCTTAAAGCGCAATTGCCCTTCGAGTGATTTAAAACATGTGATTAGTGTAATGCAAGTGCACAATGAAATAGCTGTAACATAGGAAGTTAGACAGTCTTCCTAATGTGCTAAGACATTCAAAGCTTGATAAAGACATAAACCTGTTGTGCTGTCTTGCATCTTCATCTTTTAGTCCTATTGATTTCAAAGAGCGTATTGGACAGGAAATTTCTTTCAGTTTTCGTTCGTTCGTGGTCTCTGAAAGGAGTATAGCACTTAATGAAACAGATAAAATTTAAAAATTGGTGTGACAGTTTTAAGCATAGTTACAGCACATTAACAACCATTACTTTATGAGTTCAATTCACATCATCATATAAACATGTCACTGTGATGCACTTTTCTTCTTGACAATACAAAAATATATTGGCTAGACTGGTACCCATATTTTGTATAGCTGTTTTCAGATATTTTTAACTAGGAACATCATAAAGATTTGCTTTTAGAAAGCATTCAGACATCTATTTTTATGTCCAACTGATGATTAGTGGGCTCTGCATCCAAGAGTAGTGTGGAACATAGACTTGCTGCAGTCCAGCAAGTATGGAGCAGAGCAGAGGTCTTTCTCGATTTTCTTGGGAAATTAGGAACCTCTGAAATAAACTTTTCTAATTAGTGGACAACTAAAGCAGCAGCACCTCATTAGATGGTCATATATTTATAGTGGTGCAAGGCAATAAGAATATTTCAGAGCATAAATGATCATTATACAGATGATGACAGAGTGCTTCCCTCAATAAAGAACTTACCATAGAATAATTTTTACAATATTATTTTTCCTTAGCTAGTACTGGAGTTACTCTGGTTAAGCACAAAAAGAAAATTACCTGATAATAGCGCATACATTGGGCTACCATTTATTGTGTGCTCTATTGGACAGATCTAATCAAGAATTTAGGGCAAAGTTATCAGCAGGTACACAGTCAGCTTCAATGCAAGAGAAGTGTCCTTCCTCTCTTGGCCTTACTCTGCGGTTATGTTATCCGGACGTTTGGGCTTTTAAATCTCTGTGAAGGAGAATCAGTCTCAATTCTACATCTTTGTAAAAAGAGAAGAGGGTCTTTTGGCTCTTCATTGAGCAGTAGCTTGTCCAATTCTCATGATTCTAATAAGAAATGAGGCAAACTTTCACAGTCCAATACACTATAGTAAACTTATTCTTTGGATTCTTAAGATCACCTGCCCACCTTTTTTTTTTCTTTTTTTTTTTCCTTTTGCTATAATAAAAATTCTTAGGGAGAATTTTCATTGCATAACAAATGGATGATACTAAACTCACTACAAGAAGCAAAATGGAAATAATTTTCTGGAGAAAACTATAAACAGAGATGAGACAAAACCTATGTAGAATGTTGAAGAAGATGGTAATAGTTTATTTGGCAGTATTGCAAGGAGTGACACAAAAAAGGCCTAACAATTTTAAATGTGGGGCTGGCTGCTTTTAATTGCAGTGAGAATAACTAGAGTTATGTGAGTCTCTAACGCTTGCGGGCACGATCTCTGTGTGTTAAAAATAATTCTTAGGAATTAATAAGTCTTAACTGCTTAAAAATCTAAAAAATGTCTAAAAATGTTTTAGTAATGCTGTATCTTTGGTGCTGCTGTACAAGCGTATCTGAGACACAAGATTGCAGGTTAAAAGGCAGTTTATATACATTTGAGGGACAGAAATCAAACCAGAGGTTTAATATGAACTTTTTTCACCTTGATAACGGAATTAATAGGGTATTTCCTTAATTAGGAGTCCCAATTTATTAATTTTTGATTTATAAACAATGATGTAAGTCAGTATTTGTGACCTGTGTCTTCTAGGAGATTATTTGTGACTGAAATGTTGACATCTTGTGAAAAAGATGTGGAAAAGAATTTAAAACTGAGTACTTGTGTTAGTTGTGAGGCCTGCACTGGTTTGTACAGTGTATTAACTTCATATGAAGTCAGTATGCAATTCTGCAGTAAATGACTACAATTTTCTACTACACCAAGGCCCTAAACTATAAAGACTGACAGAGAGAAGCTTGTCTTCCTACACTAGCCCTGCCAGAAGTTTTGAATTATTCTCTGAATACCGTTGTTTCTACAAATTGTTTATTTCTTTAATAAGAATAGAATTCATAGGTGCATATTCCCACACTTTTCCTGAGAATCTGATTCTCAACCTTGCAACTGAATTGTTGAATAGTTCTACTATTGCTATCTATTTGTCAGTAAATTATATATTATAGTGTTCTTTTGTATTACATAGAAATGTGGCCTTCGTGTTTTAAAAGTCAATTTTAAAATAGACAAGCGCGTGTCGAAGAGGATGCTCTCGACTTCATGCTGGCTCGCAGTGTGCCGAAGGAGGTACGATAGGATTTCGACAGCGGGATTTAGCCAGCTGATTGCTAATCAGAAGTTCCAGGTTTGCTAGAAAAGTGAGAAATACAGTGACAGCTAAAGGGTTTGTGAAGCAAGTAATCCTGAAGTAATTTTGTTATTTTTCTGGGTTTCTTCCCCCCCTGTTTTTACCTGGAGGATATCTCAGTCTTTTAGCTTTTAGGATATGGCAATTTGAGGGATGCTGTATGCATGCATTTACATTGGAATGTGTCATGACTTACACATTCATGGAATGCATGTAATCGTATCTGCACATATATCTAATATATGTGTCTGCGCATATATTTATACATACAATAATGTCTAAGATTTAAATTGAATAGTTTACATTTTACTTATAAAGTTGTTCTTTATTTTAATTCTTGACATTGCAGCTGACTTTTTAATGTCTTATTTTATAAAATAGATCGGCCTTCATTGACAACGGTGAGATGAAAGGTAATTTTTGAATCTTACAAATTGCATAGTCCCGGCTTTTAATTCAGTTAGGAAAAAAATACTAGCAAAACATAATTGTATTATTTCACTCCTGTGCTGTCATCCTTTCAATTCTTTGCTCATCTTGCATGTTGTACACTAATGGCTTATCAGGTTTTCACATACGTGGTATTGAAAATTAGTTTGTGGTAACTAAAGCAGCCAATTAATTAGGTAAATGTGCATTCGTCTTAATCATTTGATAAGTCATTTAAAAAGAAAATTACAGTTTTATTATGAAGGCCAGATTGGATGTAAATACCATATTTTGTTCTCCGTATATAATCTAGAATTGTGGTTTATAGCATTTGATTCTTTTTCATTAGACCCAGCCGGTCCTGGGCTTATTTTTCACTACATAACTGCTGCAGTTGATCTCACATTTATCTATTCAGTCAGTCAGAATATGAGTCAGAATGGTAAGATATTTACACTGTAAATTTTATAACATAAATAAAAAAATTTGCAGAAGAAAAACCTTAAAAAGCAAGCCAAAACACTTCTGTGTGTGGATTAAATTGACTTTTATGTATGATTTAGATAGCAGACTTGTTGATCTTCAGAGGACGTTCATGCACTGTTTAGCCTCTTATTTGGAGGATGAAAATTTTCTTTATGTCTCATCGGGTTTTCTCTGATTAGGAAAATCTTCAGGTTTTAAGGGACAAAAAAGGCCATTCCTGTGTAAGCACCGTCCATCTGAGTGTATGCGTGTGTCTACCTAGTACACATCTGCTCTTCTTAGCAGATGAACATCTTTTGTTCTTCTGCACTTCTTCTATAGCATTTGTATAGTATTCCTTTTAATTTTATTCTTTAGATATCAAAGAAAGCAAACTTATAAATTATACAGGAGGGTGAAATACTTTAAGTACATCCTATGAGGAATGTATATTTTTCTGGGTTTTAGAAAGATGCTTTTTCTTCTGTCTTGGCCAAATTCTGGTGTAACATTCACTGTGACTTTGTCTTATTTTTGTTACTCATAACACCTACTGTTTATTCCTTTTCATAAAGGTAGCTCTCCTCCACACTGAGAAATGTCCAAGTTTTGCTAATAGGATTATCCCTAGATAGTACGTGTAGTTTGTAAACACTTGGTTTAGAAAGATCTGTACTCAACCTGCAAAACAGTAAATGTCTCTTACTAGTTGAGACGGCTCTGTATTACAGAAAATCGGCAAATGAACTGATACAGAACAGTCTTCTGGATTATAAGAGGAAACACTGCTCACTGAGATGCAAAGAAATAAACTACCGGGTTTTGAGGTAAGTAGTACAGTAAAAACTACGGTTTCAAAACAAAACGAGTAGAAAATAAAAGAAATATAGCAGGTCATATAGGCATACCACGTTTATTGCTGCATTCCTCTAGAAATACAATGCCAGTGAACAGTATTTTATATTTTATAATATATTCTATTATATTTTATACTTTAATATATGTATATTATCACGTAAATTGAAGGTGTGTATTCATGCCTCTTCTTTATATATTCAATGTCAGACCATGTGTGTAATTGTTGAATTTTTTGCTATAAATTTTATTTAAAAGTTAATTAGACTGCTGTAGCTTGAGTTCTGAAATACATGCAAGATTGCCTCCAGCTTTTAAAGAAGTTTAGTCTGAGTAAGGCTGGCAGTATTTGAACCTTAATTACATGGTAAAAAGTGCTTGAAGTTCCTTTCTATTTGTAACAATGTATTTTTAAAAAAATAAAATTAAAAAATCCTTAAGCACAGGATATAGTGAACCGAAAAATAAGATAACAGATATATTTTAGTAGGAAACGGAGAGGTAACTGCTACTGCTATTATAACTCCAGATTTTTGGACTAGAGGCAAACTATTTTAACGGACTTATCTCCCGTAATCATTTATTTGACCTGTAGTTACCACTCATGTAGATCGTAGCCTGTCTGTTTCTATTACAGGTTGTTCTCACGTCTCTCTCAGAATTTTTTTGAACTCCCTCCTACATCTCAGCAAGTATTATTCATGAGACTACAAAGCCCTCTTCTGCGGTACAAATCCATCCATGTTCAAAGCTTGCAAAGGTAAAAGTCTACTCCCAAATTATGATTTATTAAATAAATTGTCATAGGTTTTCTATATAGGATTTAATGGACAGCTGAGCACAGAGGATGTACAATATAGTACATAATTTTCTTGTCAGGAATACTGTGTGCTTTCAAATTTAAGGAAATGCTGCCTGGCTTTTGTACTGACAAGGACACGAAATGCATCTTTTGACATTGGCACAAGCGAGTTGGGTTCAGTCACTGAGCGCTTTAGAGAGGGCAGCATTCCCTCCTGTACTCCCTTTGTGGGGGAACTGCGGCGTGGGAGAAGCGTCTGTCTCGGGAGCACGGCAGCTGACGGCTATCAGGTGCTCTCCCGGGGCTGAAGCAGGAGCAGAGGCGGCTGCTTTTTACTACCCCCTTACATACCGTTACAGCTGTCGGGTCCTCTCTGTGAATGCTAAGAGAATTAGTAGAGTGCATTTCTTGCCGATACACAACTGTTTGAATTGGTATGCTTATAAAATGTGAAATTACATAAGGCCAGATAAATATTTAATAAACTGACATAAATAAACCAGAAAGCCCTTATATCTTAATACATTTACTTAACAATTTTGCATAGCACCCTGCAAGTATTTTGTTAGTATTTCAAGTTCCTGTTACTTTTTTGTGAACTTTTTGTAAATTGAAAGTCAAATTTCCCAACATGATTCAAAACATATGCAGGTAGGCATATCAGAAGAAAATTATAGTAATACCAAAGGTGCAGCCTAGGTAATAAAAACTTAGACTTTAAATGACCATCTGACAAAAACCAATTCAAGTTAATTTGTGTTCTCTGATAATGTTCATAAATCAAAACATGACAGCCTAGATTTGGGAAGGGAAGATCAAGCTGATTTTGTGTCCTTTCTAAAGCAGTAACTGAGGCAGTTACTCCCCGGTGTGCCTATTTCTGCCACATCTTCATATGGTTTAACTGTACTTCTGCCACCTTGGACAACAAAATGCAAGGAAGATCAGAAATAGAAAGCTGACGTGTTTTTGCTTCAGGGGCATCATAACAGCAGGAGTTCTGGGAGAATTCGGTGAAGCTGTCTAATGATAAACTAAGTGAAAGTGTGGGACCGCTGGGACAGGCGGTCAGACACCTCTGAGAGAAGTTGCTGTGATATGCTTGGAAAATTGCAAATTGGAAAATGGGATATGCGTTTGATAGAAATAATACAAATGTTAGAGTATAGAAAAGGACTAGCTTTTTAAGAAAAGCATTGCAGGTGAAATATCAGTTTGAAATTTGAATATTTGAAGATGAGTAATATTTCACAAATTCAGCGAATGCATTTCCATGCAGACATTGCTGTCACACCGACAGAGCATTGACACAAGCGACTCCATTAGCGTTCATGAAGTCTTAGCTACAGTAATCACATTGGTCTATCCTACTAGTTGGTGCGTGTCTTTTAAGGGAGAAAAATATTTTAAAAATCAGCTACAGATAAAACATGGAAAAGGTTGTATAGTGGTATTATCAACATTATGTCTGTTTAGTGACTCACATATGTCACTAAAGATGGGTGACAAGCGTGTACGTCACCTTTATATACTGAGTATAACATCCTTGGCATATAGCAAGCATCCACTTCAGCCCCTATTTCTGCTGGATTTTCTTTGTATGTATGTATTTTCTTCATCTCTGTGACAAACAAGTGTCATATTTCTACGGAGTTTGTAAGAAAATTTTTGATGACCTACTAGCATGGGTTTAAATAAATTATGAGGCTTTTAGAAAGCCTCGTAATGCTGATCTCTGCGAGGATTGCCAGGTGATACCCTACAGTCCAGCAGAGTACTTTCTGTCTAGGACTTATTTTCAGCACAGAGATTCCGTTTAGCATTTGTCATGAAAATAGGCCTAAGTGCCTGCTATTCCAGACTCGGTTACGCTGTCATCTGCCAACAGTGTTCCCTCCCCTCAGTTCTGGCTTGTTCCCATTTTCGGCAGGTCAGCGGTTGGGAAATGTGCAAATTACTTTCCTGAGGCAACTGTTGTCACCCTGGTCAAACTCCTTGCACTCCCCTCCGGTACAGGCAGCTGCTTTCTTCCTTCCTGCCGACTGGAATGAAGGTGTAGACCGGAATGAATGTGTAGACCTGAAGGTAACATTTAGCTGAAAGCATGGCATGAATGGAGATGCATGAAACTCGATTCATTCAAATAATGGAATGTTTTTTTCTAAGGATGTGAGGTGTAGAACCCCCTGTGGCTTAGAACACATATTAGCACATGAAATACAAGGAAAATGCTTCCCTGGATTCTTCCCATTTCTATTACCTATTACTACAAGCACAGTATGATGTACAGCATACAGGCTGAGAGGATTAGTCATTTTTTCTCCCTTAAATGTAATTGCATTTTTGTAGACTTGCATATTTTTGTGGATGAATAGCTGATAACATGAGATGTTAAGTAGTTTTCATTTAAAATGTATTAGATTCAATTTGCTCAAGTGATAGGTATCCCCAGTTTCTAGCATGTGTAAGTTGATTCTTTCATTTCCACCGCATATGGTTATCTGAAAGTTGCTTCTCTTAAATGCTAATATAACTTTAAGAGGCATTTGAGCAGCCTAAACTTTAGTTTTAAATTATAATAGCAAAAGAATATGAAATGAAATCATACTGGCCCTAACCTGCTTGTAAATTTCTTTTATTGTTCTCTTTTGTTAACATGAATCCTACTGTAACTGTTCCTGTGCTTATACTGGTATGCATGTGCGCTAAGTCATTATAAAGTGCACTACTTAAGATGCTTCATCCTTTCTTTTACTTTTTTCCCTCTCAGTTTGCCAACACAACTAATCCCCAGTAATTTGATCCTTTTTTGCATAGCGATTTCCATGTTAGGAAACAAGACTGGATTTAAAATTGCTGTTGTACTCTCTGCTTTGACGTTGACTCCATTTATGACTTTTGTCATGTAACATACCAGCGATCTGGTATTCTCACTTCCTAATGGACACAATCTTGTTGAATTATCTCGCAAAGATGTCGTGAGGTGTTGAAGTACCATGAATAGTGGGTTGGACAAAAAGTGCTGTTAGTTCTTTTTCAGGCACAGCTTTAGGTACTGTTACATTTAGCAAGCTCCCTGTAATATTCCACCCATACTCTTTAAGCGGAGTTTTCCATTTACAGTAACAGCGATGCTACATGAAGAACTCTGCTTTTTGTTTTGTTCTGGACTAGGGACCAAGTTCTTTAACCAAATTCAGTTGCCGGTTGCCTTAGGGCAGTTCTGGCTTTATAAGGTTGTTACAATACTCTACGGGATGTTTTAAAAAAAAAAACAAAAACCTCTAGCATTTGAGGATGATTGATTGATTTTTTTATTTTTTTTTAAATTTTAGTCAGCATAGTGGTAACGCAAAGAGGTAAAAAAACCCCAAGTACAAATTTCTGAGAAGATGCTCATACAGAAGAGACAGTGCAAAGCGAATATAGCGTGTAAGCTGGGAAATACCTTCTTTTTGTCATTCTGCATAGCCATACGATCTGAGTGCAGAGGGTGGGTGAACAGGGCTTCTGCTGCTCATCCAAGCATCTCACAGTTCCTGAAACCAGAAAGGGCAACCGGATTGGAGAGTCTGTTGGCCGGGATTACAATTAGAATCAGTCCGTATCATCTTAAAGTCAGCATTTGGCTGCACTGAGAATATATAAGAAAGTACTATGGATGGGAATTAGATTTCATCAATCAGAAAACAAAAGTTTTCCACGCAGACGCATTAAGAAGGGTAGATCTTGCATCACTGAAATTTGAGCAGCCTAACCAGTCTGCTTAATAATAACTCTGTTTTGTTTTATAGTAATGGAGCCTGACATTCAAATTGCTCCCTATCATTTCCCTTTGCTATATGTGTCTTGCCTTCGTAACAAAGGTGCAGCTGACACGGAAGAGAGATTTCAGCCCTGTAGTACAGACCTGGTTAACAGTTTTGTTAATGGGCACAGCAAAATGTTCCTTCTGCTGTGCTTAATGTGGCCCTGCAAGACTGGCCGCTTTTTGCCAGTAAAATAAGCAGGTTCTGAGTACGTATTGGAAGCAGCGTGTCCAACCCGGGTGTGTGGGGGGAATTTTTATACAACCACCCTTCGAGCTAGAACAGTAATTAAAAAGAAAATCTAAATATAATTTTTCAGTGTCAGACAGGTTAAGAGTGTTTTTCAGTAATCTCTTTACAGGGAAGGGAAACGGTTTGTATCCTACAGAACCTCACCTTTTGAGAAGTATAATCAGCCCCTTTTTTCTTTACTTTGTCCGCCTGCTCTTTAGAAATGAGAGGGGAGGGGGGATTGTTGCTGCAATTATTCGAACAAGGATGAATCAAACAATTCCTCAGCCTTGTAATTTTTATCATCTTTGCATGTGTAAAATCAGTAGAAATAATCCATGTGCACCTGGCGTGAAGTGCAGTATTCTACCTCGGTCTGTGAATGACGGGCTTCTCTCTCATGTGTTGTAGGTGATTTAACTCGAGTTATTGTGTGTACATACAAGCTTTTAAAAAATCTGAATAGCCCCAAGGTATTTTAACACAACGGAGAGAAATTTATTCTCTCTAGATCTCAGTAGACCTAAATTTATGTAGATGTAAGTGCAGTTCCACACGGGCCAGGGATCGGTGAAGTGACAGAACATCCCCACTGCAGTCGAAGCCCAGGATTGTTCTGCTGCTTCACATTTTCTGTGCCTTTAACGCAAAACGCTGTGTCCGTGTGCGGGCTCTGCTGTGGCTTGATGGAGCGAGCGTGTGCCCCTGCTTCCTCTATGGGGTTTAAAATGTCAGCATCTTCTAATAGCCTCCGTATTTTATTTGATTTTCTGTCATTAATATATGAACTTTTTTCTAAACTCAGGGATTCGTTAAAAAATCCTATGCAGTTCTGCCTTTGAGCGTGTAAACTTTGAGCTGTGGCAGCGCTCAGCATCAGGAAAGCTTTATCAGCTCTCCAACTTCACAAGAAACATTGCTGCCTGCACTGGGGGTGCGTCATCTCAGACCACCTGTTACCTGCGGCGCGGCCCGCAGAGATCAGCTGCAGAACGACTGACAGTCATGTCCCTCTTAGATAAAAGCGTGTATCATACCATGAAGGCTCAGTTACCTACTTTATGTTAAAACACCCCGTAACTACCCCAAAATTCAAGGGGAAAGAGGAATTCACATTACTCTTAAAAGAAAGCCTGGGTTTTCAGGTATGAAAATGCACCGCTAATTCTCCTTGACAACGTGAAACCGCCCGATGCTGCCCAGCCCTCCGCCTTCCTTGAACTGTCTGGAGTTTTTTAATGAAAATAACCGCCGCCCTCTATTGGTCAGGGGCCGCACGGCCTCCTCCCCCGGCCCCTGGGACCCCGCGCTGCCAGCGCCGGGGAGGGGG
>VYZM01021987.1:318294-367834 GCA_013398915.1 Dromas ardeola | reverse complement strand
CGGGAGGGCCGCCGGGCAGCGTCGCCCCCCGCCGCCGGGCAGTGCCTTCCCGCCGCCCGGCCTCGCTGAGGCGGCAGCCGCGGGGCTGGAGCGAAGCCTTGCGGACTGGAAGACGGAGCAAAAACCAGCGAGCCCTGCAGCGCCTGACTAGGCACCATAAGCCGTTTTCCATCAAAACGCTAAATAAAACATGTTTATCGCCCTGAAAAAAACCCCATATCCTGCGTTCTCTAGCGAAAAAAAGAGGTCGTGTATGGGTGCAGGTAGGATTTAGGTGTCTTAAGCACGAATTGCTGTTTTGAACTGCGGGTGGTTGTAGCGTTACGTGTGTTAATTGGTATTTATGAGCGGGCTTGTTTTCACGCAGGTCCCACTGCTTCTGTTGCAGCGTCTAAAATGCGTGTTTGGGTGAAGGTCCTTCAGGATGTTGAGGACCAGCCCTCAGTTTTACCTTAGCCCTGTAAATTTGTGCGATTGGGTTAATTAACTTCGCAGGTTTTGGTTTGGGGTGGGTGTTTTGCTTCCACCACCATCATCATAAAAAATGTGGGATTTACAAAACACAGAACTTGTACGTCAACTCATTTCTTCCTGTGCCTGGCTGCTACCAGTAGGAGAGGTTATAGCTTTTTCAGACCTGTTTATCACGAATGACTCTGCTGGATGCTGTATTTTATAGGAAGGATGCATACCTATTAATCGTTTGCTAACTCGTTTCCCTATAATGTGCGTTTACACATCAAGCTGTGAATCCTCTCATTTGCTGTTGCTAATTACAGTATATAAGGTTTTAATAGTACCTTAAAATAATACGGAGTAAAAGAAGTATGTTTTTATAACAGTGACATCATTCAGTAATGGATTGTGGGTTTGTGATTTTATTGTCTGCTTCTCAAATGTATAGCCTTCCTGTCAAGATGGACTTGTACAATTTGCTTTAAAATGGTACTTTAATAAAATACTTGAAACAAAAATGTAAGCTTTTATCTATAGCAAATATGTTATTAACGTTATGATAACATTACCTGTTACATTTTTCAGGTTTTTTTCTTTTGTGGTTGTGGGGTGGTTCGTTTTTTGGTTTTTTTTTTTGTATAAAAATACAAGGTTGTTTTATGTGCCGGACTAAGACAGCCTCTGTACCTACGTCATGGAGATGCATCCATGGACACTGCTCACTGCCTTGCAGATACATCTATTTATTTAGTATTCTATGGTGCACAGATGTTTGCTTTGTAAATTAAATCACTGTATATGTTCATAAAGTTTGTTTCTGGTAGAATTTTTCTGTACCTACCAAAGCCATCCTGTGTATTACAAACATTGCATGTTTTATGTACTTGATAAATGCACCCCAAATTAACACGCTCTGTCAGCAATAGCAAAGCTTTTAAACCTCTGCATGGTGGATGCCTCCAGCAGCACTCCAGGTAGGAGACTAGATGCAGTCACAAATATATACAAGGTTACTCATGCCTGCTTGCTTTTTTTTTTTTGCTTTTTTTTTTTTCCCTTTCTCATAATATGTGACATGGATATGTAGTAGTTCTAGAAAGAGCAGTTTGTTGCTGTATTGCCTCTTTCCCCTCTAAAAAGCTAATAGTTTTGCAACTGAAGATTTTAAAATAAATTTGGAAAAAAAAAGGTGTATTCTGATAATACATACAGAAAAGTTTGTTCTATACCTTTGGAAGTATGGATGTCGCTATTGACAGGTATTGAACTGCTATAAAACTTGATTATATGGGCTAAAATGGAATGTGTATGATAATTTGGAAAAAAATACTGAAAGGTTGGAACTGGCAATAGATGCATTTCAGTGGTCTGATGGCCACCACACTAGCTACCCTGCCTGGTGTGATGCATTGACGTACAGTTTAACAAGATGAGGTATGTAGAGCTGCTGTCATGTGATATACTAACCAAACCCTGTCAATAACAAGAAAAACAGTACTAAATCCATCTCTTAGAACCTCCAGAGAAACAATTTCAGTTGATTTATGTTAATCCTGAGAGGGGATCATGTGCTGACTGTTTGTTTTCGTAATATTTTGAGCTGCATTGTGTTTGTCTTAAACTGAAAGTGTATGTATTGCTTTTAGATTGCAGTTTCAATAGAAATAAAAGAATTTCAGTCTGGATCACACTGAAATCCTATTAATTCAGTATCTTCTTTTTAGCAAGGGCTAGAGGAAGCATAAAGCACCTCCTTCTGTCAGCAAAGGATGTTGCCTCTTACCTCTAGCATCAAAAGGACATTTGTTTCTAATATATGTTATTTCTGTTGGAGATCGACTCATACTTGAAGTCTGAGATTTAGTAACCCAACGTTATTATTGTCGCTAATGGAATCATAGGGGATATTCTACATATAAATAAATGCTCGGTTGTTGCTTGCATTTTTTAATCTTGATCTTCGTGACTTTTTTTATCATTTTCTTGCCTTAAGAAGTTTGTCTTACTACAAGTTTTGAAATTCTCCCTTTCTGTTTCTTTACTTTTATGCCATAGGATAGAGGAAAAAATGGGTGAATTAACTTACCTGTCCTAATTTGCGTATTTTTACCATGTTATATTATCTGACCTCTTAAGGAAAGAGGGCAAATGCAGTCACGTGTCAAACCATCCTTATTTCTCCAGTAACATTCTTAACCAAAGCTGTGTTAGAGCTGTGGAAGACAATTCTTTTCCTACAGGTTCTTTGGAAACTTGCAGCTATGTAGATGAGAGAGACCTCTAAGGGCTTCTACAAAGGGCAGAACTGCAAAGTAAGGTGTTATCAAAGGCTTTCTACCAGCTAGTGGCTTTGTACATGCCTCAGTGGTGAGCACAGGAGAAAAATGAAAACAAACTAGAGCTTGTAGTCAACTACCAGAGACAGAGCCACGACAAGTGGTCTTTGTTGGTTGTGGTTCTCATGGAATACTTTCCCTTAGTCACTTTATACAATAAATGATCCTTTGGTCTAAAGGTGAAAGCAAATGCCTAGCGATCATTTTCACCAATTATCTTTGAAACCTTCTGTCATTCTAGAATATCACCGTACAGAAGGGGTGACCTGTAATGCAAACACTCCTTCAAAGGGAACATTACTATTAATTTATATGAAAGCACTGGAAAAGATAATTTTATTTTCTGGTCTATTCTTTATGCATTTTAATGTCACGTTCTTTTCATCTGTGGCTGCATACTGAACAGACATTTTCAATACCTTAACTGGTGTCCAGAACCCTTTTCCGAGTTACCACATCTAGTTGAGAACCTTACAAAGTATTTAAAGATGTAGTGGAAAAAGGGTCTGATTCACAGACGCTTCGTGGATCTGTTGGGAAGGGGAAAGCTTCAAGAACCACTTGTTAGGTTTAATAATGATTTTATGTAATAGACTTCAATGATCGTTTTTCAGTTTTAGCTGTCTTTGGTGATATCTTTACAAATGGAGGAAACTAAGAAGTAAAATGATTTGCTCAAGGTCATCCAAGAGGCTAGTGACAGAGCTAAATTCAAACCTAGGCAGCTTGCTTAACCTTTTCTTTTAATTCTCCTTTCCTAGCTACTGGTCTACATTAAGTGTCCAAAATTTTCAGCTAGATAAGTTTATTTTAAAATGCATTTAATTTCCTCAGAAAATAACCATTTTCTTCTGTATACAAAATGTGCTGAATATTCAGTGCTGAACAAGCAATTGATTAGAGGCCGTGCATCAGAGGCAAGGTGCCAACATGCTGTGTATATAGATTATTATCTTTATTAAAAGCTTATGTGTAATATTTAGAAAGCTGTTTCAATATTGGAAACTAATTATTGCTTTGTCTGCGTTGTGCTTTAAAGCTTGAATATAAGACTCATTGGCAGTAGTGATGAAACTATAAAAAGGATCAAATGGAAAAATTTTGTTATTGTATTTTTAAGCACAAATCTTGTTATAAGTATCAGCTTCTTTTTTTTTTTCCCTGAGAATTATGGACTTCTTGTAGTGTTTACTGCCTTCGTAGTTAGCCATCTCGTGATAGGTCCAAGAGGTAATGTTCAAATGGCTGGGACAAATGCTATATGAAGAGAAAACTTTCTCTTTTAAAATTGCTCAGTCATTTAAGGACAAGCATTGCTTATCGTAAATGGTTTTATCGTAGTGCAGAAAAATGCTGGTTTATAATACAAAAACTTACTAAAGTGAGCAGAATGGGTTTCTTGTTGTTTTGTTTGTTGGTTTTTTTTTTCCATTTACTAAAAGGTGACAAACAGTTTCAATTAAAAATATGTGTGTGGTTGTTTTATGTAGGGGTAACTACCAAACAACTTGCATACTACAACAAAAGTTCATTGTGGTTTTTCTGTTCAGTAGGGGTGGTTCAGTCGTGCACAACTATTTAATATTTCTAGAATTCCAATTTATCTGATTTGATAGTAACATGTTGATTTAGTAACAGCAGTATTCATTATATTCGGTATAGGTCTTTGGTTAGTGAGTTTTCCGGTTTTAGAGGGTTTCACTTAGATTTTAGTAATGCGTAAATGAGGGCAACTGCTTTGCCAGAGCTCTCTCTGGGATGTCCTCTGGGAGAAGGACAGTGTTCCTGCAGCCTCCTGGTGTTGCAAAGGACACTGCCACTAGATTAAAGCATAAAGCCATAATAGAAAACGGGGAGGGAAACCCAGGACATGGGCAAATGTGGAACTAGTAGTGATTCATCTGGGGACTGAAGGTGAGAAGTTTTTGAAAGCAAGGCAAAGAACGGCTGTGTTGCAGAGGTATAAGGAGACTGATTTTTAGAAAGGTCGAAGTTCATAAGACTGACCAAACAGCCTAGTGTAGATATATGCTTTCAGGCAGTGAGTGTAAAGAAAAGGTAATCTTATCAATGTATGTATTTTACATAGGAAGAAAAGACACATAATAAGTTACTTTTATTAATTTTAAATGCTAATTAAGAACTGCTAGGCCTTTTGCAATATGAAACTCCTAAACTTAAAGGAAAAAAACGCTTGCCTTTGGTGTAATGCTGTAATTTTTCAAAGGTGGCCACAGGTTCCTTAAAACCCCTGAAACTGAGCAGGAGTGATAAAGATTTTACTTTGATTTCTCTTTACTTTTTGCTTCATAAGAAAATTCACATTTTGAAATTATCTTTGTGGGAAGTTTGATCTGAATCTTAGAAAAAATTGGATATGTTGCAGTCTAATTCTAGTTATGACCTTTGGACTGAGTTCCTAGCGCTCCAAAAAGGAGCTGGCAACCAGATTTTACGTGAAGACAATTATGTGCTTAGACAGCTTCTTACAACCAGGTCATTAGATCAGTACTACTTCCCAGCATGCACCACACTTTTGAACTCTGCATTCAGGGCTCTACATTTTTGTAGCCAAAATAGCAACAATTAAAGGAGAGATGCAGGCATAAGCAGGGGCTGCCACGAGCACAAGGAGCATATCTCTCTGCCGGCGGGGAGGGTACACTCAGGCACAAAGATGAAACAACATGAGTTTTCGCAAAACAGGTAAAGTTTATTCTGAACTCTTGCTCCTCATCAAGTGTGAGGAACCGAACGTGTTTTTCTGAAGGGTGGAAGTATAGCTCACTGAGCCATGTTTCTTGTTCTTTGTCCGTTTTTTAAAATGTTAAGTCCATGCTGGGCAAGAATGTGAGAACAAGGACATGCAGCTGGACTAACCGAAGTATGTACTGTAATGTGTTAACAAACCTGAATCTGTAACATACAGCAGTCTCATGCAAATTGTATTTCTCGTTGGTTCTCTGAAATGGCCAGCTAATAGAGTTATGCACCAGACGATGTGTGTGCTAGTATTTTAAGATGATCTCAGCAGAGAATTGCAGAGGTTTTTTTCTGTTTATCTACAGTTCTTGCATGTGTAATACTTGGCTATATTAGTATAAATAGTAAAACACACTACATGGTAGAGATTGCCTTTGTGACTTGATACGAAAAAAAGAAAGCTTTTAGTGGATAACACTTAACACTTTGTCCTCCAGACTCTGTGTATTGCTCTATCTAAACGAGCTCTTACATGCTCTAACATTATCTTAGGCAACTTAGTGTATGTGAGATGCTGACTACAAATTTGGGCAGATTGTATCTGATGTCATCCCCCATCCTGTCCCTGTCCCCAGTGCTCAGAATCCAAGTGAATTGTTTTTTTTTTCCCTTCATCACCTTTATTTCTGAAGAGACCACAGAAATTTCTATGAAGCTTAGTGAAACCTATAGTAACGTGTTTAGTTGATAGGTAATATTAAAAAAAAAAAGTGTCTGCCAATGTTTTCTTCTGAAGTTTGCCTTAATGGAAAAGAAATGGAGAAATTGGCAAGGAAATAATGAATTTTAGATAAGTATATTTCAAAGTAGTAAGACTGAAGCAAGAGAAGGAAGACATAAAAGGAATAACAAATTGCTTTGTAGACTTTAGACTTCAGTGAAATTAGAAATTCTGTGTAAAATTTATTCAGAATTTTGTAATTTTACCAGTGGCAAATTGTAATTTGTTGAAATAGGAACAGTATGAAACAAAAGATTATTAAAAACTATGTTATTAGACTCCTTATTGTTCATCTTGAAAAAGTGTGCCCAGAGGGCACTGTATTTTGGGCTGTATCTGTTTTAAATGGATGTTATTTGCCATTCTGTAAACGTTATAGGACATTGCAAGACGGTACACATTTTTGTTGAAACCATGTTTCTCCAAAAGATTGATGCTAAGTATTCTCACAGTATGAATGTATTCTTTAAATAGTGACTACACTGTATGCATTTTTAGTACCCAGTTCTTAATAGCACCATGTGATAGTCACCCTCAGTTGTATTCATAGCCAATACCACATAGTAGAGTTGAAATATACTAATTTGGATTTTTACACATCTGTAGATATGATACGTTGCAATCTGCATTAAAAAATATGATAAGACTTCAGTGAAAATACGTGTTTGAGTATAAACTTGTGTCTGAGGAAGAGAACAAGAAATACAGGAATTCAGTTTTGGATGTAGAACCTCTACAGAAGGGTTCTAGACCTGGCTGGGTGAATATAGCAGCAAAGGGTAATTACAAGTAGGTGGAAAAATTGCAAAGAATGGAGAAGAGTAAATGGGCAAGGAAGGCTATGTTGTAGATGACAAAAAATGAAGCAATAAATTATGAAGCAAATGTTACCTGGAATAATGATAGTGCTTCCAAGGATGAGCCTATTTACCGTGTAGAGTGAAAAATATGTGTAATGGGGTGATAAGACTTTACAGACGCCATGGGTGGGAGGACAGCATCATACCTTGCTCTAGAATGCAAAATGCTTGCTTGATTGCACTGCTGCTTTTGCTAATTAAACAGCTTTGTCTGTGCTGAGTCAAACGTAACTTCTCAGAGGAAAGCTAGTGTGCTTTAGACAGCCAGCTGGAGGAGAGTAAGGATGGGCATTCATGGTAACATGAACTGTAGGCTAGTTTAAGCTTTTGCAGAAGTGGGCTTTGTCAGTTTTGCAATACCCACTTTCACCACAAGTGTGTCCCTGCCTGGCAGAAATAGAAATGTTAATGAACTCTTGTTGACAAATACACTGATTCCTAACAGAAGGTTGGTGACTAAGGTCAAATCCTTGTTTATGTGTTTGCAGGCAAACGTGATAGAAATGGTTCGTTCTGAAGACACTGAATGTTTGATCTGAAGAGACTGTTTCTGGTTTTCTTACAGACCTGGGGTGTGTGAAGCAGAAGAGGGCTGGCCTTCAGCTGGAGCTATGGCTGGGTGGGTTGTGCTTCAGCCATGTCAGGCAATAGTGTGGGCTGTCTAGGGCTCGTGCTGTGATTGTGGCTGCGCAGCAGGAAGCCAGCTGGCAGGGTGACACAGCTGATCGGGGCCACCGGAGTATACCTGCTTACTCTACTCCTTTTTGAATTGCAAATGGTGGTGGGTTTCATTTAATTAATGCTTTGGTCCAGTAGGCGCTGCTGAAGAGCACACAGGTTTTGAAGAACCTTTCAATTTTTTCTGCACACTGCAGGTGTCTATCCTCCTTCCTCTGTATCTCTGGTTGAAGTAAGTAGATGTCACATGAGATGTCATACTGCTGTTGCTTCAGGGCAGCTGGGAAGGTGTGTGAACAATGTTCTCTTCATTGTTTTCACCTCAACGCCTATGTTTGCTTGGTCTCAGCCCATTTTTTGGTAAGTTACTGTGACCTCCTCATATGAGAGGCAGAGGCGGGAGAATAGAAGTTCTTTCCCCCCCTCTGTGGAAATTAGGAACTTAGTCTCGGCTTGTGCAGGTAGAGGCGTAAATGTACTTTCCCTATTTTCATTAAAAAAAACCCCAGACAACCAACTGGGAGGGGCTTGGTGTCTAATAATGTGTGATGACCTCTTTTTTTGCTCCCCACCAAGTAGGTAGGGAGACCAAAACCATCACATGCCCCCATCAGCCAGTTTTTTGTAAGTTATAAAAAAAACAGCTTTGGTCCAACCATTAAATGCACTCTGTTTTAGCTTTTTGTAATGACTGTTCTGTGTTGAACCTTGCTTGATTTACCATTCGATATCTATAGTCTTATATCCCAGTTGGATATTGGTGTTTACAATGCATCATATACACTAATTGCTAGGAGTTATTAAAAAATACTTTAAAATACATTTCTTTGAATTTTTATCAGGCAATTAAAATAATTTTAAAAATTATCAGAGCCTCAGATAAGATCTTTTAAATATCTTAATTCTGTTCTGAAGCACCTGCATAAAATGATTTGATATAAACTAATAGATTTCTTTAATTTGATGAATTGTTCCTATTCACAGATTCTATTATATTAAAAATATTTTTATAAATGTATTACAAATAGACGAAACAAAAATTACATAGACTTACAAGAAAAAAATTTGCTCTAATTTTCTGTTCTAAAAACCAATTTTTTAAAATCTTGCCATTACAGAAATAAACTGTGAGTGAATAAGCATTAGAGAATCCCACAATGAACACATAAAAACCTAGAAATTTTTCTTTAAAGATGTAATAGGTACGGTTTCCTCGTGAATATTTACAACTGTAAGAGGAAGTTGTTTCCGCTGCTCAAAGTGAAGAAAAATTATAAAACTCATTAAGACGTATAGTAACAAAAGAAAGTGTAGTGCATTTTTTTAAGGTGAATGGAGGCATTGTGAACAGCGGCAGAACAAGGGCACAACAAAGGACGAGGGGTCTTGCTTTTATTGCCTTAGGCCTGGCAGTAGCATGTCCTCTGGAGTCAGCTTGTGCGTCCTTGTCAGAGTTGGGCCCTCTCTGGCAGCCCACTGATACGTCTTTCTTTATTGCAGTAGTAACCTTTAGGCATCTGTATTTCTGATTTAAGCGAATTTCTCTCATCTAGTGCGCGGCACGTGTTTCTTTGTTAAACAGGCATTAGGATAGGGGAGTGTGCTGTTACGGAATTTCAGATTGGATAGAAGCAGTCGTGAACCAAAGTATCAGTGATGTGTGCTGCTAATTGTAAAGCTCCTGCAGATAATTACTTTGGTGTTTGTTGAGAAGGTGAATGTGGAGAAGACATAAAGGAAGCTCGTGGCACAGCTAGTAGTAAAACCCAAGTTATATTTGTGTGTGGATGCATCCCTGTCTTTAGGAGTCAAAAGTATCTGCATTCCAGTAACTTTCTGAGTACGTATTTCAGAACTGAGTGCAAGTTTAGATGCTCTTTCCATGCATATGTGAAAATAAAGTGGTTCTCTCCTGCAAGAAGTGCCTTTATCTCTTCATTTTGACCTTGCAAATCTAATACTGTTCAGGAAACATTGACTTTTTTGCCGAAATGCCTGGTTTGTAGGGTCTGAAATCTGCTGAGCTGCACTCTTATCAGTTTCTGTTGATCATTGTGGCAGACCCCGAGATCCTTTGTTGTAATAATACTGACTTCTCGAAGGAGAAACCAGGGGTGAGTGAGTGTACATGGGGGATAAAAACAAGTCTGGGAAGAAAAAGCACAAGTGAAAATGTTTCTTATTTTAGTTTTATGATTTAAAGTGAATTCAAAAGAGAAAAAAAATGGTGCTGATTCCTACCTTAAAAACAAGGTAGCAACGTGACCTTCTTGTTGTATTTGTATACATATCTCTGTGCCTAACTTGAGTTTTGTTCTGTTTAATCTTCTTTCTTTCTTATTGCTTTTGATTTCTTACTAATAAAAACTGATTATAATTCTACTGAAACAATACAGATTTACAAGATTAAACTCCAGTATGAGATCTGTCACAGTCTCTTAAGTCTCACATTTTGTTTGAAGAAACTAGGATGGTTCCAAAGAAGATGATTCAGCAATGGTTCACTTCCACGTTGTTTGCTTCAATGATTTATTTTGCTTTGGAGATCATTTCCAGTGAAAGCTTTCTTTGTATATGCACGTTTTACCATGGTTCATCATTAAGAAAGCTTTAAAAAATTTCATAGGTTTCTTTCCTTTGTAGGACCAAAAAATGGTTAATACTGGAAAAGCCATCATCTCAGTTTTGGGATTCAGGAAGGGCAATAAAAAGCTTTTGTCATAAAACATGATAAATAAGTCCAGTTCTGCTGAGTGGAATGTAATCTGCTGTGACTACAGAAGTTGTTTTACTTAGTAGTTGTTGTCTTAGCCATTTACTGTTCAAGGTAAATAAGTCACAGGAATATTTTTAATTAGGAAAAATTATTTCTTTTATGAGGCCTTTGTCTTTGAAGCAATATCCAAAATTAATTTTTCATGAATCTTACATAATTATTGCATACAATATATATTAATAAATGACAATAGTGTTTATAGTATCACTTTTAAAATTTTAGAATAAAATATTTTAAGTATTTGGGATGAGGTTTAAATAGGCAGGCATTACACTTAAAAAAAGTTGCTTTATTAGTAGTGTGCTAGCATTGTGAAGGATGTATTTGTGTATATGTGTGCATATATATATGTATAATTTTTTTAAAGAAGTATTTGTAGGAATTTTCACTGGTGGATGTTGTCCAGATAGGTAATACTTCTGTGGCTGTAGTTTTCTTGCTCTGGTGCTGTTGTGTTTGACTGGAATAAAAGGAAGCTGTTTCATTGCGCCACTGGAAAGCCACTCGGCTGTTTTGAAGACAGGTCACATGGAGAAGCTCTTGTATGGGTTGTAACGATAGAAGGCATGGGATTTAGAGATCTAGTACGAGGCTGTACTCTACCTAAGTTCTTTTAGTTGGACCCTTGTTCTAGAATTTTTGTGCTGATTCATTTTCTCACTATAGAAGAAATGTCTGGTATCAACTAGCAGCAATTCAACATACACGAGTATATGATTCATTTTCTTGGCAGTAGTAATACCTTAGAGGAGTCAAGAGAGACAGTAATGTAAAGTACAATTACTGTGTATTAAGATTTACATTATTTCTATTAAAATAACTTCCCCTGGATTGGTCTTTGTTCATGAAATGTGTGGGAAGAAGCAGAGACTGCAGGTCTGTCCCTCTCAGGTTGGTGAGGATCTTACAGCAGTCCTTTTCAATTTGTCTTGCAGTGGTTGTCTAGGCTTTTGTTTGCTAGTAGTCCTTTCCAAAAAGTTAGGCAGCTGCTGAAGTTTTTGGGTTGTTTGGTGGTGTTTTTTTTTTTTTTTTTTTTGGGTGTTGCTTTTTTTTTTTCTTTGCTGAATAGTGTGACCCATTATAAATATGCATTTGAGATCCCCAAATCCTGGCTGTGTTGTATTGGTGATGTATCATGTCCCAGGTAGTCTTCAGAGTAAAATGTTACTTCAGAGTAAAATGAGATGTTATGGTGTGATTGCTTTTACAGGTGAATTGTCCAAGTCCCTTGGTAATAATGTATTTCAAGAACAGTGCTCTGGAAAGCTGTTGATGTAGAAATCCAGGCTGTGTGTGATTTTTCCATTGTAACAACATACTTAAATCTGTATTTTCTGGTTTGCTATGCTTGAAGTAGCTTGTTACTGGGCTAATATAGGCTTTTCTTGAGCATTTGTTAGTCATTTCTTATTTGGGTGATTTAGAACAATGCATTTATGCTTTCTGTGGAACACGATTGCAGTATTGGTTTCAGCCTTCAAAAAAACGTATGGCAAACTACTATCGGTCAAGATGGTATGAAGACTTTGTGCATATAACTGCTTAATAAACACTAGTGTAAGATTGAAAGCACAAGTTACTTCATTTAAATGCTCATTTCCGGTTTGTGCATTTTCAAATGAGTGTTTGAAAGGAAGGAAGCCTAATTGATAATTGAGAAAATATTTCTCTTTGAGGGGCGAACAGTAATTCTAAAAGAGAAGGCTGTAACTTTTCAAATATGTTATCAGGCTAATTTGTACCTAGAGCTCCTACCTAAGGCAATGAAGTTTATAAATGTTAAATAATTTTTTAAACTGCTTCCACTGGCCTTTTTTTTTTGATTATTTGATGAAGAATTCAAAGAGTTCAAAGAATTTCAACCTTAATGTATTTGTCAGTGCTATGAGTTTTACTCAGAATAAGTGAGATATTCTTCTAACATCATATCTTACATCATCTGCAATATCCAATTGTAACCACAAGATTATTTTTGATATAATACTCAGTGTATTTATGCCTATGCATGCGAAGTTATACAGTGATAGATGAATGATCTGACTGTAATAAGTGTAGCGCCACATCTTGGGAAGTGACACTGTCACCTTGTTCGGCAGTCTGCCTGGACGCTGAATTGAGGACTAATAGTTCATCCATAGTGAGTGGTAGACAAGATCTCTGCACCGGGTTATTTTGCTTGCAGGTTTGTCATAGCACTTTTGCAAGCACTTTTGCCCCAGAAAAGAGAAGACTAAAGAATAGTAAAGTTTCCATATATGATTTTGGCTTATTATCAGAACAAGTAAACATCAACTTTTCATGCTGGGTCATTGAAAAGATACAGTCATCTTTTGAAATCTGTACCTTGGACAGGTAGCGAGTTAGATATTGTTATCATCCTATTACCATAAATAGCAGTTTTAGAATATATGATAGAGAAAGTTATTATTGAAAAAATAATAGATGCAAAAAGGAAAATCTGAGTAAGAAAAAGAGAATTTTTAAAAAGTCAATATACTTACCATATGTGGAAATGTGTACACTTTTTTGATTTACTAATTGGATTCTTCAAAACTTTCTATTTTGCCAAATTATTACAAGAATAGAAAGTATACTTTTGTATTTCTTTAGTCTGTATTTTAGAATAGTTTTTTGATAGATGATTTAGAAACTTTTTAAATCTAGACACCCTACTCAAGATGAGAAGAGAATATTTTCAGTTTGGGGACTTCAGCAAATAAATTTCTTGGTGGAAAATAGGATTATGTGTAATATATAAATCAAAGTAAATGATGTTAATCAGGAAAAGCAGCTTGTTCTAATGCATGGTTGATCAAAGTCAACATCTCTGCTGCATCTGTGTTTGAGTAGTGTATTGTAACTGATAATCTAGTTAGCATACAAAACGAATTGCGTTATGTGCACCAAGAAGAGAGGGCTTAATATGCCTGTGTGTAAAGTTATGCACGTATGTACATCAGTCTCTGTGGTAAACCAGGGGTGTTTTCCTGAACGAGCTGTCCAAGGCATAAAACTATTCTGCATAATAAGGACAAATTCTTCCATTTTGTCTGAAACATTGCCTGAAAACTCAGGGTAAAAATCCATGACTGTAAGGCTAGTAGCAGTTCTTTAAGTATGTAAATGGAAAATAAATTGATTAGAAACAGCTTTGATCAGATAGTTAAAATTATAAATATGCCATCATCTTTCATACGCTTTGAAAAAAAATTTATTTTTAGGTGCCAGTATACGGGGCCTGCCTATGTAGGTCCTTTTATTCTGTTCAAATGGAATGGCTTTTTTTCCTGTTCAAACTCGAATTAAACTGAGATAAAATGATGCACAGTTACTGTCTTTTACAATTCTCTTTGTCAGCTGTCTCCACTAATATTGCTAAATACATTTTGAGGTCAGTTAGCTTAACTATGTTTGAAAAACCCAGTAAACTTCTAGAACTGTTTAAAAGTTGAAATTTGTATTTAGTAAGAATACGTCAGAACTTGCTTTTGTTTGAATCAAGCATTACTGAAATTGTTTGGAAAGGGTGAAGAGGAAAAATCTGTGGTTTTCATGTTACTGTCTTTATCTGACCCTTATGTTGAAACCAAAACTGAACATTTAGGATGAAATTACTGTGGAGGCTTGCAATGTAAGATATAAATAGTAATTAGGCATGTACTGTCACAATACCTGTGTTTATTTACTCTTGTAATTTTTCCACATGAGCAGTTAAGTATCTGCATGTTCTAGCAATGATGTTTTGGAGAAATGGTGTGGTTAGTTATGAAATGCCAACTAGTTGCTACTTTTTAAAAGACCTATTTCAGACTGCTTCTTAGGTACTAGTTGATTTTTCTGAAAAGTTTATTCCTGACTTTAATTTGTCATCTTTCATTTCAAATAGGAAAATTTATAACAAGCTGGTCATGAATTTTTAGCATAAGCTATGAACTAAGGTAAATGCCTCCAAAAAAAAAAAATAAATTCTGAAGCTCTTTCAAGCAAATAAATATATTTACTAGACAAAATTTACAGAAGTCAATGAAGTGTTGTTGCAGATGCAACATAGCTCTGAGGCTGAGGAGGGTCCATTCAGATGATCATCCTGACATTTGTTACAGTTTCACTTCCTACAAGTCATTAGCAATCCACTGTGGTGTCTGTTACCATTCAAAACAATACACATAAGGCTGTGAAAGAGTCCATTGGGAATTTTCAGTTAGGAAGTTCTTTTCCTGCTCACCTTCCTTTTTTTCTAGAGTCCTTGCATGGAAAAGTTGGAAGTGAATAGAAAGTTTAGTGTAGACTTTCACATCAATAATTCATTAGAGAATGAAGAGTGACATAATTCTCAGTGTACATTTAAAATGATTGCCAACAAATAAAATACTTGCCGTTACTCAGAAACATTTTCTCAGAAGTACCTTTCTGACTTCTAAATAAACTATCCGTGTGGCTAATGCAGGTATTGTTTTTAAAAAAAAATTAATCTCCCCTCTCCTGTATTTTGGTGGGATAAATATGTGTTTGACTTATGCCTTTTTCACTTTCAGAAATTGTACATCTCTGTTTATAGTAGTAGCACTTGTTTGGAAAAAAAAATATATACATCATATGATTGCGACTTGCAATTTGCTTGTTACTTAGCCATTGATAGATCGTTTTGCTGGAATTTATTTCTCTTGGAATAATGGGGTTTATAACTTCCTTATTTTTGTAGTCTTCCAAGAGCCTATTATGAATAGCATTGTAAATACAAAACCACAAGAAAACAGAAATTGAGCACACTGTGTGAACAATCATAAGCTGTTTGCTCTGCTCACTCCCTCAATTCGTTTTGATACGTACATTTATAGCAGAGCAAAGTTTTCCCCAATACACCTTTCTTGAGAGTTCGTTTTCGCTTTCCCCTCCTCATCCCTTCCCCTCTCCCAGTCTTACGTAGAGTGGTTTTTTCCTTTGGTCATTCAGCTCTTAGTGATTATAAGTACTCGTTGTAAAGGACGTGCAGCTAACTTGCTTCGTGAACTACAATAAATTGTCCTTTTTCAAGCTGTAATAATGGATTTAAAAAGTCTCGTGACTGGCTATTGATATACTCAATGCATCATTGATATGTTGAAATGCATTCAGTACCTGAATAGATTATTTTGTTGCCATATATTTTAACTACAGTATCACTTGCGTTTAGGTTGTCATAATTCAAAGTTCTCTCCTTGTGCTCTTGCTGTCTGTGTGAAATTAGTTTTTCCTCTTTACCAAAATTTATCAAAGTTAAAAGAACTAGGGCTTCTATTTCATTAGAATATTTATTTGTAAGAATCTATTATTAACTCATATTCACGTTCCCCTTTATCCCAATATCTACTCCCTCCTTAAAGCCAAAATGATTTGCCAGATTTCCTGTGATCATCTTAGTGTTTAAAAAGAATGAAATTGAGGAAATACGTCTATGGTACTTAAATTTAGACATTGGTTCACAGGTAGTAATAACAAGCATCTTGTTTCAGTAGTAAAGCAGACTTCGGCAGCAATTTGGTCATAGTTTGTTCGCTCTAATTGAATAGCACTATACAGAAATCAATAGCTGTAATATCTAACATTCTAAACTGTTAGCTAGTGACTTACAAGTACGATTGGAAGAATATTGAAACCATGTTTTCATAGGAGTGTTTGAAATTTGCATCAGCTTCCTCCAATTTTTCATGCCCTTTTGTTATGCATGTTTTTAGCATTTCAGCATGAACTGCTTTTGAGAAGACAGATTGAGCAAGTACTAGATTTTTAAAGTATATTGCAGGATACTCATGGAGAAGGAACATACATAAATAATCTCAAATTTTTCATCTGACTTGTGGTTGTGATTAAGGACAAAATCATATGCAAGAAGCAATAACACTCATAAGCAGCTTATTATGTTTTGCAGTTAAGACCAAGAATGATTTGAGAAGCAAATCCTGATGTCAGACTGGAGAATGTAGTGAACAGCTTATTCACCTTTTGAAAAATGGCAGGGCTTTTCTGAACCAGTTATTTGGTACTGGGATTTGCTTGACTCGTAGGGCACAGTGTTAAAAATTACAAAAGAATTCAGGAGCAGTATGAAATTGTGAGTTGGGCAGCTTTGAGTTAAGGCTTCACTTCTGCAAGGATGAGCAGAGTTGATACAGATGATAAGTATGGCCGTTGGTCAGGTATCGACGCAGGAAATTATGTATAAACACCACAACTTCATATTTGTAATAAGTACAGCAATTGCAGGTAAACCCATAGTCTCCGGTTTTTGTTTGTTTGGTTGGTTTTTTTGTTTTGTCTTCTTAAGTCAGGAATGCTTCTGGTAACTAGGTGTAGGAAACTCCCTGAAATTTCAGAATTTTTTTAATTTAGCAGTAAAGAATTATCCTGAGTGAGACATTCCATCAAATGAAGCATGTGGACTTAAATCCTAGTCTGAGATACCTGCCTGATTGAGCCATGTTTCCCCGAGATGTACATAGAGAGGGAATAATACAGTTCGGATAAGCATATGTCTGCTAGTTCAGCCAACTTGAGGAGAAGCCATAGAAAATTAGCAGGACTGGAAATGAGCAACTGCAGCACAGGGCACAACTGAGGTACACCCTTTATACTAGTGTACCGCAGAGCACGCGTAATAGCTTCATTTGAAGGAAGGAGGGCTGCTAACTTTCACTCAGTAATAGCAATAAAATAAATATATAAAAAAATAAGCTATTGTAAAACAGGGTAGTACTGGGAAATGTAGGAAAATGAAGAATTTGTAATCTAAAGTAATGAAAAAAATCTGAATTGCACTCTGTTTATTCCAAGGTCTAGGTATGCATGTTTTATATTCCACTAAGAATATTGTAAAAATAAAATAACTAGTATTTTTAAATGCTTCTTTGACTTCCTGTATATGCACTAAGGTTGACTTTTAGTAGCTTATTTTTGGAAGATTATGTATTTGTGGAATATGGTGACATTGTACAAGGCAGTCAAATCTAAAATAAACAAAAAGAACAGTCTCTGCATTGAATTATTATTTACCATTATTTCTTTGCTGTTTTCCAAACACTTCTAGAACGAGTAACAAAACACATTTATCCCCACAGGAGTCTAGCAAACTTAGAATTAAATACGTAAATACTAACATAGAGTTTTCAGCTAAGTAATTGTAATGAGACTTCAGTCTTGGATTCCATATGTTAAGCATCTTGAAATATTAAAGATCTTTGGGTAGCAAAGAGTGTATTTTGTTCATTTGACTTTTAAAAAATAATTTTGCCTTTTTTTTTTTTTTTGGACGATGTTCGGATAATTTCTGCAGTTCTGAACCTTGCCTTTGGAGTTGTTGTTTTTTTGGTTTGGTTTGGTTTTTTTTCACTTTCCCTGTCATTTGAAAAGCTTTGCAGGGAAGGTGGTGTTGACGTCCTGACAGTTGGTGGACAGCAGAGTAAACTTTCTCCATTGTAGCAAACAATTGGAACAGATTTGCTACGTTTCTAAAGTAGAGGCTTCTGTTGCAAGCAATTATATCATGAGAAGCTCAGAGTTTGGATCTGTCTTCTGAATTTGCAGGGCTGGTAAACATTTTGTGATTAATAAAACATTGTGCATATTTGTACTATATCAAAAAACCAACTTGAGTACAAGGTAAATACTTTGTATTTTAAATAAATATAATTGTTTGTATGAAATTAATGGACCTGGAAATTGCCATCATTTTTTTTCATGAAAACGTATTTTATTTCATTGCTGGATTTCAGCAAAAGTCTTAGAAGAGTTATTGGGGGGAAAAGGGGAGGGTAGCATTAACCATTCAAATAGGAATAAGGATGTGTTTTTATAAATTCCTAAATTAGATGTCAAAGTGCTGGAAATTCAGTCCTCTGAAAACGAAAAATTAATCATCACAGAAATGTATCTCAGCTTAGAGAAAATCCCTCTTCTGGGTGGAAGTCAGCACCATGACTCAGCTGCTGCTCTTTTCTGATAAAATGGCTGTGGGTGGTTACGCTGCAGTAATCTCTGTAGCCTTCCCTTCTGCTAGTGCCTACAGACATTTTTCTTACACCCACGCATGTTCTCTGGTTCCATACAGCAGATTAATAGTTTCTTTTTGACACTAGGAAGATGTATATAGGAGATTCTTTTCTCTATGTGTACAAGAGATGTACGCTTATTGTTTTAAAGAAAGTGTGTTTGTTGAGTAAAGCAGATTTAGTCAGAAAGGTGGAAAAATGCGTAAATAAAACAGGTGTAAATCTTTAATGTGAGCATCGGGACAGCTCTATCCTCTGTAAACACTAGGAATATATCATATTTCAGGGTGAAGTGTGTCTGTATTTTTCTGCAGGGATTTTTTTTTTTTATTCAGAAGAAATAGGTAGATCAAAAATTAAACATTTTTTCATGCTAAAATATCTTAGAATATCTTACAAGCTATCAGATGTTTTACTGAAAATATTATTATTTAAAAACCCAAAGGTGGTGGATAACTGTCAGAATCTTCAGGAGGTAAAAAGTGGAGAATTGAGAAAGATCAGGATTGCTTGTGTTTTTGGGAAGACATAGCGAATGTTACACACTGTCCAGACTCTGCAGTGCTGTGTCATTCTAAATGAGGTGAGGAAAAATGTGTATTACTTGTATTACACAGTATGGCAGCTCTTAGTTCTTGTTGAATTGATTCTTGGTTTTCTGTTCTAATGTTTGGGTTTTTTTAAAGTTCAGAACTAGATTATATGACAGTCCATCTATAGATAGAATGACAAAAATTGAAATTATTTACTGACTTGTGTGCCGCTGTTTGGGAATCATTGAGGATGTGTGTTTGTGCACTCGTTCTCATCCATTCAGAGTCTTGTCTTGTACATGTATTACAACTTTACCACACGAGTCTAACCTTGCAAATCTTGTGGGTTTTCTCATCAGTGTTAGCATTTTATCAGGTGGAATTGAGCACGTGGAAGCCAAACGCCTAAGTCACATGTCACTGACCAAATATTTTAGCCAAGTTCAGTACAAACTCTGGAAAAATGATGTACAGCCAAAGTCTCGGTTTTCTGCTTTATATCCATGGGGTGTGTCACATAGCTGTTGATCAGCTTTTCTTAATGCTCCTGTTTGAAGTTGTATCCATGCTTAGCAGGTTAAACTGAGGCTACCGTTTTTGATGTATAAACTGTCTAATACCTGATAAGTTGTTACTTTGATAAAAATTCCCCTTCTCACTAGGCTCACCGGACAGCTTTTTTTAACTCTTAAAACTTTGTTTCTTCATTGAATTCTTGTAAATTATGGGGGTAATTATAGTGGTTTGAAAATACCTTGGTGATGCTGACATTTTAAACAATGTTTTGTAGAAATCGGGTATGCAGCAAAGATCTTTGGTTTCAAGATGATGCTAATCTGATAGGCTTTATACGTTTTTAAAAAAAGTGTCAGCTCAGGAGATGTTTTGGGAAGTTTAGAATGAGATCCTGAAAGATTTAGAGGATTACAGCTTTAGTTCGTTTTCTGTACAAGTGTTTAAATGGTATCTAACAAATTATTCTCGCTCTTTTTTTATAAGCTTCCTCGGCAAAACAAACAGAAAATTCCCCATGCTTCACGCCCTTTTCTAATTTAAGTAATTAATCAATTGGATCTGAGTTGATTGTAAAATAGTTTTCCCCAGTCGATTGCTCTTAGGAAATGTTTTAGTACAGTAAAATGTTGAACTATGAAAGAATTAGCCAGCATATTTGTAAGCACCTTTGATTCCAGAAAAATTTTCTCTGGGAAATGATTCAGACAGGCTCTGCTGACTGGTAGGATGATGCTTTCGATTTCTGGGTTCATTTTAGATAAACAAGTGGCAGCAGACAGATACTTTTTAGTGGATGTTTAGTTGTTACCAGAAAGAGTAGTATTTTAAATTTAGTTCTTGTCAGTAGCAACAACAATATTAAAGTATGGGTTGCAGAGAGTAATTTTGGATTGAATAATCAAATGTCTATCTAGTTTTATTTCAGAAAGGAGGTTTTATTTCATGAGACTTGAAACATGAACTTCTAGTCTTCTTTAAATTCTTGTGGCATATGTTTTAGTTTTGCACTTGTATTTTCTTCAGATTTGGTAATTTTATGGATTTTTTTACTTTTCTAAATGGCATCCAGGTTTTTATTTTGGCAAGATTAGCTTGCTCAGTAAACCGTGTTTTCTGCTAAATTTTTCATAGAGCTTTGCATTTCAAATGTGTGTTTAATATTTCAGGACGTGGTTTTACTCTTTCCAAAATCTGCAATGAGAGAAGTTTTGCATGATGTGCCATCCACTACACTGCATCTGGTAACAGTATTTCAAAGCTTATTCTTATATCATCAAGCTATGTTATTGGTATTGTGGTTAATGGAGAACTTTTTGGAAGAAATATGTTAATATTTAAAATATTCTTACTTTTTGCAAAATAAAGGATCCGTACCACCATCTTAAATAACAGGCTATTTTATCCGAGTCAAAATTATTTCAATACAGTAACTTATATATCAAAATTTTCTATAGAAAGAAAGGAACAAAATCTTAGTAACAAAAATATCAAGGATTTAAGCTTTACTTTAGATTCTGTTTACCCGTAAGTCTTACAAAATCTTAGGAAATTTCTGCAGGTAAGTTGTGCAAATTTAGTTTGTTTTTCTCTGGGTTTTTTGTTTTGTTTTGTTTGCTTGGTTTTTTACATTGTTATAAAATTAACATTTTGTGAATTATGTCCTTTGGGGTAATTCTGTAATATATCTAATAGTGCCAGACAGTGACCTTAGGAGCTTTCTCAAAATCTCTAGGAAGAATTACTCATCTATAAATTAGTCAAAATCTTATTTAGTGGTGGAAATCGCTTTAAATCCTGTGAGTAATGAAGACAACTTGTTGAATGTTCTGTTCTGATTAATTTGTCTGTGTTCCTCTCAAGAAGCCTTCTGCCTCAACCGAACCATTTCTTTCAACGTTGCAGATTATGTTTGTTAGAGGAAAAATGCAACTTTATGCCATTAGCATTAGGAGACCTGTTCTACACGTTGGCACTAAGCGTCCAACCAGCATTTGATGGCTTGCCATATAGAGCTGTCTAAGGTGTGACACTTTTTAATACTGTAATTACAAGTAATACAATGTGATATCTGTCAGGAAGTGAGGTTTTTATTATTTTTGTTCAGTTAAAAGGGTATTTTTGTGTATATGAATCCTATAACACAGTATAACATAATTGTATGCTTGTGTTGTGCCTTTTGACAATGTTGTGTCCTGCTGTCTTTGTCATTAACTTTGACAAGTGTGCACAATTAAATGATGAAGTATGTAAGCATTGCTTCATCATATATATGCTATAGCTTCCACATGTACTTCTCTTCAGCAGTGCCACAATGGCTCTTGAATTGTGGGCTCTGGTAAATAATGTCAATCTTCATCTGCAAAAGGAAGTGAGCCAGAAAGGACTGCCAAAGCCAACATTATTAGGTTATACTTGGCCAATGTACTACTGGGTAGTATGTAAAATGATTTTATGAATTACTTAATAGAGAGTAGAAATATAGAAGTGGAACAGATTACAGTGAAAATGTTTTTATTTGTACCTTCTGCAGTGTGTTTAACCCATCTCTGGAAATCTGCTAGCAATAACTGAGTGGACATTGTAGCTTGTAAAAGCACGGTGTTACTGGCTGCACCAGTCTTTCTATCAGTAAGGTGAGCTGTGTATTTCAGATTGCTAACATCTTCAGTTAAAGGTGGTAACTCAGTTTTCCTCTCTGAAGTATCAGAAAGTGCAACATTTAGTGGGATTTTTGAAAAAGGCATAGCTTTAAACAGCAAGTGAATGCTATGTTCTGGTTGTAGAGTTCATGCAAATTCTTCAATAATTCCTTTTTGTAATCCCAACCTGAGTGTATTGAGGTTCATCCTCCAGTTCGCCAGTCAGGGTCCTGTAATTTGTGTTTTGCTTCTTTCTCAACTCTTGATACATTTCTGTTGTATCTGTTTTGTGTTTTGATTCTGTTTTCTTATGTGAATTAGGGTTATTAATGTCTTTGCGACTTCATATAGCAAAAACCAGTCATCAGTTTGTTTATCGTTTATTAACTTTTAGAATGTCTCTGATACAAGACTTAAATTAACCCCCTTCCTATTTTGTAGAAAATTCCTCTTTCTCTTGATACTTAAACATACTGGGGCTAGGCACAGTATTTCTCATTGTAGCCTTCTTGTACTTTTTGAAGAGACGAAGAGTAAAAACTGGCAGGCTGAATTTTTGGCATGGAGTATCCTAATCAGCTAACACTGTCAGCTCAGATCCGTTAGCCATTTCCTATAGCAGAAGTGACAAATTTACCCTTCGCTGTTAATGCCTAGATAATAGCAGCTTCTGTTGTTCTGAAGGTGATTCCCTGGAAAACACTAAAGCTAGAATCCCAGGCTACAATCATATAGGTGAAGAAGAGGAAAAATAGGAGAGTGCTTATTTTTGCATGGGTTAGAAAGTGTAATGAAAATAGTAACATTTTTTTCCTCTTTTGAAACAAATAAGTTGTAAATGGCTATCAGGCTCTTCAAAATGATAGCAATTGTGAAATGTTATTTATAAAATCCTTATTTCGAAGAACACGATTTTCTGGTTTTGTAAGAAGGACACGGTATCATAGACACTGGAATTATAATGTGCTGATGTAGATATAACAACAAGACTAAATCAATAAGCGATTTATACGTAATTAAAAGTATTGTTGCTTATTTCTGTAAATTCTGTCATTGAATCTGAGTGATTTCAGAGTCTTGTCTAAAAAAATGAGTTGTTTAATTTTAGATTTTGCAATCTTAAGCAGAAAATATTAATTTTGACATACATACAAGGAACTTCTGTGAATAGAGTATCTCCTGTGTGAGACTGACACTAGAAACAAAACTAAATCATAAGAGTGGGTCAAGAATCTATAGAAAACCAGGAAAAGCGATTTAGATTTAAAAGTTCTAGCTTCGTCCAGTCAGACAGCTTACATGCAGGGGAAATGGGGAAATGGGAAGATCTTTTTTATTAGCTCATACTATGACAAAGAACATAATTGTTTTGCCAAAGCACTGGTCAGTAAAAATGACCCACAGCTCTGTTTTCAGCATGTCAGCTGCCTTCCCTTGAAGTCGCGTGTTCCCCCTGAGCAATTTTTAATTTTCCTGGTGGTAGTTAGACACTTTGAGGTAGGTCCGTTGCACCTCTGTTAAAGAATAGCAAGTGATCAAATAGTCAAAATAGGTGTGGATTTTTTCTAAAGGTACATTATAATTGCAGCTTTGTTTGTTTGTTTTGTTCTTTAAGGAATAGTAGGTAGACCAAAGGGAGACCTTTTACTTGTGTATACATAGGAAATCCCAGCTGATCTGTGGAGGTTGTGTCATGAGGAGACTGAAACTCTTTTTCTGAGGGAGTTCATAATTTGTTTGTGAGAAGTTCTGTGTTGAGAAGCTGTTGGAACAAGAGGAAAACATGTCCTTTTTTCAGTACTTTAAAATAGGGCTGGAGAGGTGTTATTTCTAGTCTCTCCTAGTGAACTACTACTACATGGATATGGACTGAAAATTGAATTTTCATCTCGTAACTTCTTTACAGATTCTTCCTGCTAGTAACAATCATTTATCTTAACAAAATGGTTTGCAAAATACATGCCAAATTTTATCTTGAAAATAAAAGCTTCCAGTAACGTTTGTGTTCAGGTGGATTTACAGGACAAAGACTTTTCTTAGGCCATTTACAAACAACATTTGTGACAATAGAGTAGTTGATCAAAGTTAGGTAAGTAAAAAACTAAACATGGTTGAAAGGCATAAAATGTTTTTAACTGGACTTAACTAAATGTTTTCCTCCACTATTTGTAAGTTGCGTAGTGTAAAAATTTGTTGTTTCAGATGCTGTCTTCACTCTGTATGTACCTCTCCCATTCTTATTGTGCCTTGGCTTGTCTCAGTAGCCCTTACGCCCTTTGGGCTCCATAAAAGCCAATGTAAAGGTTATCTAAAATGAGCAAGTTTCATGCATTGACCTATATAACACATGCACGACTCTCACCAACCTTCCAGGCAGTTTATTTAGGAGTTACTGTCTGGATCAAATCTTTGGTTGTCTGCTTTTACTGACATCCTTAATTCCAAATTGCTTCCTACACTATTAGAATGTATGAAGATGTGTAGAGGAGATTATTATGTAAAGAACAGTGTTATAAGAATAAATACCTTTGATTTTATGTCTAAAAATCAGACAAATGTTTCTCCTAATAATAGTGATGTTATTCCAGGATAGGTTTGCAAAGAAGGCAAGAAGGCAAAGTTACATCCACTTTTGAAACAATTCATGGTAGTTTCCTGGGTGGTGACATATATGTTGGGATATTTCCTTTAATCAGTATTTTTCCTTATGTAAGCAGTCATAGAATGGGCAGGGACACCTCCCACCAGCCCAGGTTGCTCCAAGCCCCGTCCAGCCTGGCCTTGAAACCCCTCCAGGGATGGGGCAGCCACAGCTTCTCTGGGCAACCTGGGCCAGGGGCTCACCACCCTCAGGGTGAAAAATTTCTTCCCAATATCTCATCTAAATCTCCCCTCTTTCCATTTAAAACAGTTCTTATTGCTCCCCTCCCTGATCCAGAGTCCCCCCCCAGCTTTCCTGGAGCCCCTTTAGGGACTGGGAGGGGCTCTGAGGTCTCTCTGGAGCCTTCTCTTCTCCAGGCTGAACCCCCCCAGCTCTCTCAGCCTGTCCCCACAGCAGAGGGGCTCCAGCCCTCCCAGCATCTCCGGGGCCTCCTCTGGCCCCGCTCCAACAGCTCCGTCTCCTTCTGCTGTTCGTGCCCCAGCGCTGGAGGCAGCACTGCAGGGGGGTCTCACAGAGCGGAGCAGAGGGGCAGAATCCCCCCCTGGCCCTGCTGCCCACGCTGTGGGGATGCAGCCCAGGCTGCGGGGGGGCTTTCTGTGCTGCCAACGCGCATTGCTGGCTCATGTGGAGCTTCTCACCCACCAACACCCCCAAGTCCTTCTCCTCAGGGCTGCCCTCCATCCATTCTCTGCCCAGCCTGGATTTGTACCTGGGATTGCACTGATCCAGGTGCAGGACCTTGCACTTGGCCTCGTTGAACTTCATGAGGTTCACACGGGCCCACCTCTCAAGCCTGTCCTGGCCCCTCTGGATGCCATCCCTTCCCTCCAGTGTGTCGACCGCACCACACAGCTTGGTGTCATCTGCAAAACTGTTGAGGGTGCACTGAATCCCACCAGCCGTGTCACCAACAGAAATGTTAAATTCAGTCCCAGTACTGACCAAATATATGTACATGCTTCAAATGCTACTGTACACTGTCAGAAAGGCTCTAAACACACGGAAAAAATGATTTAACTTGATTGTCTTTATTCATGAAATGGTACAGAAGTCATCCTAAAGGTTTGATTCTGCATTGATGTCTTACTGTGCTTGTGTGTGTGACTTAAAGGGGTGGTATCACAAGTTCCTGAGCTGTTTGTTTAGCAGTTCTTCTGGTGACAAATCTGTGAGATGTAACATATCCCTAAACACAACAGCCATGAAACCATAGCGATCTATTACTTTATGAAATAAGTGCTTTCAAGAAAGTAAAAATACAAATTTGCAATTCCCCTAACTGCTTTTATTTCTCGGGCTCTACTATACTGGCTTGTTTTTGCACTCTCCAAGATACGATTACATTAATTATTTTTTCAGAAGACAGTTTTTGACAGCAAACTTTGCTCGCAGTGCCAGTGCTCGCTTCTCACCTTTCTTTACTGATTGTTCTCCTAATTAATGTCAGGAATTGATGGATAATGTATTTAATAGTGTCCAGGATACTTAAAGACAGGTTTCAATGAGACGGGTGTGATTGTTTCCAAACCTGCTTGCCTGTTAACTGCTAACACCACATTTAGTTGTATGTAGTAGTCATTTCTGCCTCTGTTTACTATGTGTATTCTAATGCATTAGAGGAAAAGTACATACACTTGGAACAATTATTTTTTTTTTTTTCACGAAAAGTTGGATACAACTTTGGGGAGAGGTATACAAAAATTAAAATGTTTTTGCAATGATCCAAGAAATAAAGGTCACTGAAAATTATACAGGTGGAGCTTGTATTAAAATTGTTATGTATAGTATTATATATAAATTAATAACGCAAGTGCTACATATCTGTATTTTGTTTGTGGTTGGTTTTTTATTTTTATATGTATTTAACTTCAGAAATAGATAATGGGATGTACAACACAGGCCTCCATACAGGTTCTCGTGTGGGATGAGGATTGAAGCACAGAGACAGGTCAGTTTAGTAGCTGCTAATGAATCCATTAGAACAGACACGTTAATCTGGAAAGCACCTCAAGGAAATGGTAATTCATTTTGAAGACCAAATTGCAAAGATCGGTTGGCTATTTCATTACGTAAGGAAATGTATTTTTTACTGCTGATTCTTTACTTGAAAAAAAATATTAATGAAATAATGCGCATCTTCTCTAAAAACAGTGGGAGAAGAATATTTCAGGCAAGAAATAGAAAATGAGAGATAAGAAATAATGAGTGCAATCATTCTGTGCTTGAGAGAGAAGAATGTTTTTCAATATATTTTATTAGCAAAGAAGTAAATTCAAATGTATACCCATGGATTATTGCAGAAGCTTACAGTGTTTTCTTTCATCTTCACCAATTTTGTTCTCAAAACCCACTAACTGAAAATGGATTATTCACATTACGAACTGTCAGTGATGTTCTGCTTGAGCAAATACGTGTCTTATTGCTAGTAAATACGTTTCACTAGTTTGCAGTTCTAGACAAGTTCGGAAGAAACAGCTGGCATTTGATCCAATGGATTCAGAAGAGAATTTAAAGTGTACATGAAAGAGTCTTCATAGCCTTGAATTTAGATTGTTGCTCTTGAAATTAGGATCATGAAAGAATTTAAAACAGGTTGCAAAATGTAAGTTCCTCCATGCTTGGAAGAACAGGCTGTAATTGCTTGCTGAAGTTGTTTACATGGGGTATGGAGCTGCTGACTGCTTGGGTTACTCACAAACTCAGTTCATCCACGACAGCAAAGTCAACGCTTAGAGGTCTCACTCTCCCTTCTTCCCGAAAAGATCAGAGATGCTGCTAGCTTGGAGGACCATCTACCAGTACAGAATGGGATTTTCAAAAAGGTTGAGGAATGCTTTTATCTTGATCAGCTGGGCAGCACCCAAGTGGCAGTTTTCAAACACAGGTCACAGGTTGAGCACCAAAGGAGAATACAAAATCTTTCTGCTTCAGCATTCAAAAAGAAAATTCATGTTTCTACTGTAAATATTGTTTGGAATGATAATACCTCACTGTCTGCCTCAAAATGACAGAGAATTGTGAAAACAAAATCTATGAAAGAGAAGCTGCTTTTTAATTGGGGCTCTTGTAATTTTTCGTCTGCAGTTCAGCAGGTTCAGCATCTCAGCGTTATTTGATCATGTCTTTAGCACATGTTTTCAATAATTTTACCAATATCTAAAATAGATGAGAGAGAATTAACAGAACTAAAAATTGTTCCACTTCTGAACTCATATGAGATATTTTATTCACTTTTTAAACTTTTTTAATTTTTGTCTTTACGGGTGTACTTGTTTCTTCAGGTAGGTTTACATAAGGGAAAATAATTTTTTTGCAGTGAGAGGGGAAAAAATAGAGAAGTCTGTTAATAGAACAGAACATCCCAACAGTGGAAAGCGAAACTTTAAAATTTTATTTTTTAGCATATTAACACTATACTCTCATGAAAATATCTGTTACCTGGTTTCCCAAACTGTCAATAAGAATAAGGCCTGAAATAACGTTGCTGCTTAAAAATTAAGACTTGTGCAACAAGTTATGATGGCAAAACCAGTACCTATTTTTCAGAGCAGGAGATATTATTTCTCTAATAAAATTTTTTTATCAGAATTTTTGATATGGATATATGGAAACATTTTACAGTGAATGTAGATTTCAGATAGTGGCATCTTGCTGTGTTGTTACTGGGTTGGAGAGTTCAGTGGTAACCTGGGGCGTTAGAACAGGATGAGCATGTAGGAATACAAAGCCAGAATACTTTGCTTCCAGCAGTACAATCAAGGAGTTAGGACACGGTTATCATCCTTCAACAAGATCTGCAGTAGCTTAATTAAATGTTAAGGTTGACTTTTGTTACCTTGTGAGACCAAATCAAGACCAGGTGGACATTTGGCATGACCCAGAATATTTGTTCTTCTAAATAGCCATCCTTATTTGCAGATCTTAATTTTTTGTTATTTTGTAAATCTTCTGTGGATATTTCAGTGCATTTTTCTATGTCCTCACATTTTTATCTCCTTTTAGTAATGTAGTACATTAGTGGTTTTCTGAAAGCTTATTAATGTTTAAATGGCTGAATGACAGGAAAAGGCTCTTTTGCATCTAGAGACATTAAATCAGCAGCGCTCTATGTTTATAAAGAAAGAAATGCTCATCTAATTTGACATGATTTCTAGTATTTTTATCCAAATCCTTGCCTGAACTCCCACTGAAAGAGGAAATAAAAATGGGGCATTTGTAATTTTAATAATGTAAATGTTTTAGGTTGGGGTTCTTCCTTTCCTTTATCCTGTGCGTTAAGTGTGACTGTTTAATTGTGTGTGTTTATTTGGATTTTTTTCTTCCCTAACACTATTTCAGTACATTTCTGTTGGCGAGGTTTGTGTGTATACTTGTAAGAGAAATGACAAGATAGCGTAAGTTCCGAAAGCTCTCTGTGCTAAGTTCCGAAAGCTCTCTGTGCTAAGTAACAAAAGAACAATGTCGGTGCTGCAAAAACATTTGATGGGAATTTGACTACCATAAGTTGCCTTTCCAGCAAAAACATGGAATGCTGCCTTTTTCTTCAGGTGTTGTGACGTATCAGGTCTAACTTGGCACGATATGCCATCTTAAATTGATCAGATTCCAGTTCTCACAGCAATCCGTGCTCTAACAAGGAAGCATCATATTCCAAGATGACTGGAAGTGGATCTCCAGTCCTGCAGGGTGGGTTGGTTATTTTTGTTGGTTTGTTTTAATTCTCAGGTTCTCGAAGCAAATGGAAACTGCTGTCCTTGCTAACTCTGCCTCCAGAATCATGTTCCTTACAGTGCCCGGCACTGTCCTGGGTTTTCTGTAGTTTTAAGATCAAAGAGCATTACTGTGACCTGAAATGATTTTACATCATGTACTAAAAGGTGTCTGGAGTAGTTGAAGTTGGTTCCTCTACCAATGAAATCCATAGAGGACTGAGGGTACTTAGGGATGTGCATTGAAGACAATTTCTTGACTTAAACTGTTAGATGGCTTATCCCTGGTACACTGCTACTAAAATCATGAGTTGACGGAGCACGTTTTGGGGGATGTGCGTTGGTGCATGAACGCATACAAGGCTACATACAATTCTTGGCTCTACTGTTCTCACAGTGGTACATGTAATCCTATCTGTACTTTGTTGTCACTGCTGTATTTCCAGATCTATTCCCGTATTGTTCATACGTCTGAAGTCAGAGGAAGTTTAATACATTACCTGATTCCCTATAAGCTAGTAATTTAGAAACATGCAAGATTTTACATATCTTTACAGAAGGGAAGGAGGTACCTCAGAAGAAAAACCTGGCCTCGGATCAACTCTCTTTCCCCTCGCTATTTACTTTAATTGATGGCTGTGGCATTCAGAGTCTCATTTTAGTAATGTGTGTAATAGGTGGAAGTTAGGTACTGTGTCAATGATTGCACTTGATAACAGGCTTGGACAAAAAAAAAAGAATCTCCAGCTATGATAATTATGTCAATGTTGATAAATCCTCTTTCTTTTCTGCAAATGCTATGCTTTGCTTTGCTACACTACCACCACTTGACTGCAGATTTTGCTTTATGTTGCGTTTACTCTGGTATGAATAAATCTATTCTACGTCTTCTATGGTATGTTTACTACGTTCAGTTACTTTCCTATTAAAGTGAGAAAATGGGACATGGACTTCAGTACTGACAAGTAAAGATCAATTCTCTACGATGCAAAGGATAGAATTTAGGCAATTATAAAATGTGCAGATACTGTCAATTCTATACGTTATCGTAAGATAGAAAAAATTATTCACCTCTAAAGAATGAGTTGCGTAAGTTAGACTATCCAGCTGATAGTCTGTAACATGATTTCTTCTTGTTGTATTGCAAAGTGTTGTGATACTGACACAATATGGCTTTGATAACCACTTCTGCAAAAAGGTTTAGATTTGAAAATTGACAAAATGAACTGTATTTTAGTAAATATACCAGAGTAAGAATATCATGTCTTAAATGATTGCCAAATACCCATATATTCCTTTACTAGTCACCATTCAGGAAATAAAGATCTCAGTAGGAGATTTGCTCTTGGAAGTTTCACTCAGGAGATTACTCTAACATCCATTTCTTTAAAAAGCAATCAAGGCTTTGTATTTTTAAGAGAGAAATCACCTGTCTTATGATAATGCTGGACAAATGCACAGTCAGAGTATATTTTGTGGGGTCTGGGAGCATGAAGGGTGATGTACAATAATTATTGCACGTTTTTCTAGAGTTTATAATAGAGAAGTATACCTGCCGTCATACGTACGTATGAAAATAGAGTACAGACTGAATTTTGAGCTGTTTTAGCTGCTCAGCTCCTTAGACTCAGGGAAGCGTCAAGGGTGAAACTTTGGCATTCAGCATTCCACATCAGCAGGCTGTGTCATAGGGTTTTGTCAATAATAGGCTTGTACCTCTCCAGCTGAGGATTTGCAAAATTAGAAATCAAGACACAACTGTAACTACGCTCCTAAACTATGCCATGTTTTTAGATATAAATGCTTTTAGAAATTAGTATTTAGATACCAATTTTTAAAGCATTGTAGAATGTGTTATGAAAGGAAAATATGTGAGATTTTTGGTTTTTTAGCTCTGTGCTTTTCATCCTGTATTGTTACGCACTAGGGACTGGTGCTGTCTGAGGCAGCCCTCTGCAATAGAACTATTAGTTCTTTGCAGTAGTAGTGGACAGCAAGATGGAAGCAAGTGAGGAAAAAAGGATTTTGTAAAAGTTGGTGTTACTTGTGGGAGAGAAAAGGAAGAAAGGCCCTATAGGACTGAGGGAAAACACAACTGCAGATAGGGGCAGGAACTACTGTGGCCACGAAGCTGAGGAATGGTTTTATGTTTAGTTTGCCTGTTAGGAAGAAAGACTCAATCCAAATTCAGTTTGTTATATTAGTCTTTCCAGCAACTATATGTGTTTATAAATTTCTCAAAATCCATTAAAGTTGTCGTGAACAAAGAGAAATAAATTGCATTTTTAGTATCTGCCATTTGCTAGTTCAGGGAAAAAATCAAATGAGTAAACAGCAGATGGGCTACTAAACTGGGATGATTTCAGCATAAGCTGTGTTCACGTTACAGGAGTTGTATGCGTGCATAAACACAAAAGTAGGAAACTAGTGTTTGAATGACCATTTCAAGGTACCTAAGCCTTGTTTAAGCAGAACTTAAAATGCTGATGGTCACATCTGCCATTGGAAAATCTAAAAGAAATATCTGTCCAGCCGGTTCAAAGATGAGCCATAACAGTCACAAAGGACTTGTTGTTCAAATACAGAACAGGAACACATGAGATAAATGGAAATTATTTCCTTATTCTTAAGAAAGAGCAGGTCATAGCTCCCAAAGGTCTGTGGAAAAAATAAATAGTATTTATAACTCTTTTGATCACAACTGAGGTCAGGAAGGAAAATTAATCCTCCATACCAGTGACTGTCCACCTGCTTAAATGATTTATTCCTCCCCAAATCCAAATTGCTTACTCAGTTGCAGCTGTTTGAGTAGAGTAGGGATGGAGCTTTCTCTGATATACAGGAGTTTGTATTCCAAGTTGTGCTGAGTAGATGCTTGGTATATTTCCACTTCCCCTAGTTGAAAAACAGGTTCATGGCAAGAAGAATGTGAGCTATGCTCTCAGCAGTTTATTTCTTGAAGTAATTATATTTTAAAGAAGAAATTTGAAGAAATGATATTTAAAAGGAGGAAAAGCCTTTATTTTATGCATTCGTTTACATAAATCATTAATGAGAATTGGCTCCAGCACATAGCTATTCTACTGAAATATATTTTGTACTTTCAGCTATGCATATCTACATAAGTTACTTGGTCTCATTAATGAGAAATTATTAAAATAATACCAAGCATGTGTCAGAATAGTCTGTTACTAAGAGGACATTTAAAACTGTGTTTGACACTATAGAAGGGGGTCTGCTTACACTCAGGCACTTTATTCACTGTCAGGCTCCATACCTTTTGATAGAGATCATAATAATATTTTGCCCTCAATATGCTTTTTCTGTTGTGACTGGTTTGTATAATAGTGACATGTAGGAGCTTGATTTTTGAACCAGAAACACATGGCATGTGCTAGGTGCTGTAAAAGCACAGAATAAACATGGTCCTTTCCCTTTTAAAGTGAACTTCGATTTTACAGTGCATTGTCACATCGGTAGACAGAAATTAATTAAAGAATATTTTTAACTAACTACAGTCATTCCAACTTGTGCGAAACAACATGGCACAGGCTAAAATGAAATTTCTTGTATTTGTGCTTTTACTGGTCAGCATTGAAAAGAGTTTGGCTCCGTCTTCTTTACTCCCTCCCATCAGGTGTTTGTGCGCATTGATAAGATCCCCCCGAGCCTTCTCTTCTCCAAGCTGAACAGTCCCAGCTCGCTCCGAGTCTCCTCGTATGTCAAATGCTGTCGTCCCTTAGGCATCTTCATGGCCCTTTGTTGGACTTGCTCCAGTAACTTCATGCTCTCCTTTTCTCCCTTGCCCTGCATCCAAAGAAATTATTCCTGGGTTCTGTAACAGCAACAAAAAAGGTTGACAGCTGTAAAAATTATGGTGAAGCCTCTTATTAATATATCCTGAGACAGGTGTGGGTTTTTTGAGGATTCCTTGATTTTCTGTTAATATACATGATGTGGTCTACTAAAAATAAGCTTTGTTTTGTATTTGCGATTGGCAGTCGTTAAGGTTCAGTTGCATCTTAAGAGCAAAGTTTCTGGCACAGTCATAAGATCTTAATCATAAAACTTCATATATTTTATAATATGTGGAGATTAAATTTAATTCTTTACTTACAGGACTGAAATTCTTACGATAATCCACCAAGCTGGGAATTAAAATACAAGCCCCAGGCTTTTTAAGATATGAGACACCATACCAGATTTTGACAATAAAATTACAGTTTTTGTTTTTATGGGACTGATTTTTACTGCTCCTCCCGAGCATGTAAACTGCTTGTCGATTGGATTTGCTATTGAGAGTGAGAGGCAACTCCAGAAAAAGAGTTGAAGTGTTATTAATTATCATCCAGGTAACGCTTTTGATTCTATAGACCGTAAAATTTAGAAGCGCACAGGTTTCTTCAATATAACATACAGTTTAAAGGTAATAATTGAATAAAACGTTGCAATGTAGAGTACACAGCGTTGGCTTTTCACCATGGCAATTCACATCTGATGATGATTTAGTTGAGCTGGTGGTTCTGGGGAAGAGTTAGAGGCAGAAAAATCCCAGAAAAATGGTATTTGACATTACTGGTGAAGCAGAGACTACAACTTCCTTTATGTTTTGTTGAGGACAAATTGGATACTTTTTACTTCAGTTTTTTGTTTTGCATAGAGTGTGTTTGCAAATGCTTATGAACTGATAAAATTGAGGTATTTCTTTGGAGGGGATACAATTCTGCCCTGTCCAAGAGATGGGCTATTTCTTTGCAGTTGTTAGTAAATTCTGGTTATGGTCTACATATTCCATATAGCTGTAACCAAGGAGCAAGAGGCTTGAAATAGACTGGAAATTATCATGAAAGAAAGGTTTTAAGTTAGTACCTTAGTTGTCTTGGTGATCATAGGACTTCCTTTGGCAGAAAAGGATTTGAATGTCAATGAAGTCCAGGAAAAGTTCTGCAATGCAGGGTTACATCCATCCCTAAATCGGGGTCCTCTTCAATAAAAGCAAGTGACAGCTTTAAAAAAAGTGAGTCTGGATTGCAGGCACCAGGCTGAGTAAATCCTGGCAGAGAGGGGAGGGTCTGCTTAGAAACACGGTTTTTCTTATACTTTTCTAAACCTAATATATGTTGATAGTCTGATTATAGTGAATAAACGCATTCTCTCTTGTACTATACTGCTTGCTTTTATGAAGGGTGATTACATTGTAGTTCAAGGCAGAGGTCAGATTCAAAATCAGGGGGTTCTGTTTTAGGGTTTGGCGTTTTTTGTTTGGTTGGGTTTGTTTTTGTTTTTTTTTTTTACTTTATTAGAGATAAGTTTTCCAAAATTCACTGGTATTTTCTAGATGTGATGTAGGAAGGTAATTGTTTTGTTTATCTGCTGAATGTCTTTCAGTAAATGTCTTTTCTGGACTGTGGCACAGTTTATTCCATGGGCTGGAAAGCTGGTTTCAGTAATGAGCAATTGAGTGCTACAGATGCCTTCCAGTAGGACAATTTCGTATTTGATTTTCTACGGTTTAGGGTTTTGCTTGGAGCAGAATTTTGCTAATACTAACTAACCCAATAAAACTCCATTTATTTATTTCAGCTGAGAATGTGTGATTAGGTCAGCTGTAATTCCCACGTGTGGTGCTCAAGGGAACTTGTGAGACGTTTTTTCTACCCACTGTGTGGAAGCTCAGGTTCTACGTAACCAAAGCATTTAAACCACAGGGGTGGAGGCTTTTGCATCTGGCCCCTGTGCAACAATACCAGTAAGTGAGAAGGGGGTACAAAGCGTTCCAGTTTCCACTACTTTGTGTCCGCTGAGTTCCTCAAGCACAGAAAATTGCCTCAGAAACGTAAATAAAAGGACCTACTAATACTAACTAAATCTGGTGACATTGAAAGATGTGCCTGTAATTTAGTGAATATTAACCACTAGCTTTACTGGGGTTTCCGTGAAAGGAAAAAGAAAAAAAAAAAACAACCCAGACAAGTTTATGGCAGGATCTACTTATGCTGCACATAATATATTTGCATATATTTTCCACACACAGCATATGGCAATTATTCAGATTGCAACTGCCAAGTGCTAGGAGCTTATGTTACTTATTTCTAAGTATAGCTCAAGTATAGCTTGCTGTGCTGATCAGTTTTATGAAAGTTTTCATTTTTTTCATGCCTCAACATTCATTATTCCAAATCCTGCCCATTTCAGTTATGGAGAGTTGAGTCATTTGCATTTGAACATTTTGCCTCCAGTTAGTACCCAAATATTTTTTTAAAAAAAGCAGAAGTCAAATACAAGGGAAATGAATTGTATCTCTTAGAGCTAAAGTAAAGCTATGTTACAAAGGTGCAGTGGTAGGATGTTTGTTTTAAACCTAACAGCGTGTTTGCTTTTGTATCTTTAACAATGCTAGACCTTTATTTGTCAGCTTGAGGTTTTGATGTGCTATCCTTCATTTGTTTCCACAATACTTAAATACTTAAAATTTGAGAGCTGGCTTAATAACGCAAAGTAATTTCTAATTCTTTTGTTGCATTTCTAGAAGTGGAGTAGCATATAAAAATAGAATTTTGCAGTCATGTTAATAAAATCTTCTATCAATTTGCATGGTAGTCTATGGATTTTAAAAAGTCTGAGTCAACGTTCAGCTACCAACTTCAAAGGAGGAATATTCAGTTTAGATTTAGGGGAGTGGATGAGTCAGCTCACCAGCTTTCTGGAATGTGCTTTTTATCAAGGGAGAGCAATACTGAAGCTCAGGATATTTTTGAAAATATAGATGGTATGGATAAGCTTAACTATGAGCAAGTTATGGCCATGTTAAAGTATACATATCTTTAGGGTAATGCAGATTTTCAGCTTCCTGTGGTAAGGTATTACTAGAATCTTCTTAGACTTATCCAGTAACATAAAGTCTTACCCAGTTTGCAGAAAACCAATTAACTAAACAAGTAACAGTCCTGTGCAGAAAGTTCACAGCAGTGAAAGTAGCGTGCAAGTAACAGAGAAAGGAAGCTATTCCATGGCAATGAACTGGTTTATTTTACTCAGCCAGTACCTTATATTATGCAGAAGACTGTGTTCCATGGGTAAATGAAGAGAGATTCAAGCGTGTGGACAAGTTAGGTGATAGGCAGGTGAGAGTGAGACAGAACACGACAGGATGGGTTAGAGCAGGAAAGGAGTTGACCTGTAGAACTAAAGCACAGTGGAAAACCAGCACATTTGGGCTGGGATAGGAAAAATTACCGTATGAAACAAAGAAAAGTACTTAGGTGGAAAAAAGGATGTATTATTACTGTATTATAGCAGTTCTCATGTCAATCATGTATTGTATGGAAGAATAAGAAGAAAAACAAATGTCTCAGTGACGAATGTATCAAACTTGTAAGGAAGAAATCTTGACAAATCTTTCTGTGATGCCAACCACAGTGGAGGATGAACCTTTGTTGGATACAGCTCCATCATGCATGTTCTGACTTACGATGTTTCTCTCTTTATCCAAGAGAACGGTGGGTAACTCTATTAGAGAAATACACTCTTACTGGGAGTCAAAAGATTTTTATAAATTTTCCTGTTATTTCCATGACCTTGATACAAGGACTTCTGTTTGCCTGTACATTAACTTATAAAACTATTGGATAAAGAAGATACAGCATTTTAAAACTAAAAAAAAAACCCCAACAATAAACCACCCCACTCCTCTGATTCTAACTGCCTTATTTTTTGTAGATGCCTACAAAAAGAGGGTCTAAAAAATGAGGCTGTTAAAACCTACGGAGCTTACCAGTGCTAGGTATTATGGGGGGAAAAAGTCAGTGTGTGTCACATAGGTGAGGTCATCACTTCAGAGCATCGATTCTTGGCGTGTGTTTCTGTAAGATGAACTAACATCTGCAGTCCCATAGGGCCTGGGTAAGTCTTGCGTTGGAAGGTTAAGTCTGTAGGTTGACTCCAGGTCCCATCGTTGCATTCAACAGTAACCTGTTGCATAGGTTTAATTTCATAGATAGTAGGTTATGGTTAACATAGTGGCTTTTTCTAAGTGTATAGTTTGAAAGAAAGACCAACACATTTGAGTTGTTCTTCGTTTCCTGTTCTTAACAAAATGATTTAATATTAATATGCTGTGAATTAACATTCTTTTTTTCTTCAGTTTATATACAACTGAAAACAATTTCTCCTGTAATTCTTCTTCTAGTCTAAGCTGCATTTGTATCTTGTTAAGAATGTTTGAGAATTGTACCTGCCGATAAATTGTTTGGTATCTTCAACAGTTATGATACTCTGTGCGTGTGGTGTAGGAACCAGTTTAGCTGTAGTATCTATACACGCTGTATCTTTGTTCTTCATTTCTCTGTAGCTTTTTGCTGTTGTTTAAATTTGCACTCTTGTTTTCCATGGGTTCCCATACTTCTCATGGATTTCTGTGTTCAGGTGCTTTACTCCTTCCCTGATTTTTATCACTGTTTGATTTTTTTTCTTTTTTTTTTTTTTAATTATTCTTTACATAATGTTGCTTTGCCAATCCTTTTTTTTCAGTCAAAGATGGAATTTATTCAGGCAGTTTTTGAGATCCCTGTGAAAATGATATGAACCTGGGTAATACCTGTATTTTACATTGGTTATATTTTCCGCAAAAGGAGACTAATGATAGGGATGAAAGATAAACTTCTAAATTAATATAATAATCCTGCTAGTTCTTGAGGAAACGGAGTATTCTTTTAGGACCTGAGTTGTGCGTGTAACATACTAAACCAAAGTTACATGCAGTATGAGTAACAAAATGTTTCAGATTCATTTCGCTTGTCAAGCAGCGATTCACACCTAATTAATGTGCAACATTTATTATCAAATGACAAGTTGACATCTGAGGATAATCGTAACAGCATTCACAGCAAAATGGACTTAAAAGGACTTCAGGTATCTGATGCTTATTTTCCTTACACTTCTTGTTCCTTCAGGACTAACTTTTAGTGCATTTCTTAATTAGAAAAAAGTTAGAAGCAAATGCTTTTAATAATGTGCTTTTGTAAATGTGCTGAACTTTAAAAGCAACTAAAACGTTGGCAGCAGCAATGGTTCAGATTTGGTTCGTCTGTACTTCCTTGGTAATGGCACATAGAAGTTCCAGGACCTTTTTCAGTTGTTTCTGCACATTTCTGGTTTTACCTTTTTTTTTTTTTTAAATGTTCAAGCATTACTGACTTTAAGTTTTGCATCCAGACTAAGAGATAAGTTATGAAATAAATTATCTGCCACATGTATTTTTACTTTTTCTGGTTTGCACAACTCCAGAGCTGAAAGGGTGAAAAATGCTGCTGATACTTGATCACTTTGGAGGTCTGTGGAGGCCAGTCCAAAGTATAACAGTTTCTGTTGATCTCACAGTTGTCTGCTGTCTGTGCTTTCTAGGGAGGAGTTCAAACTGGAAAAACTGGAATACTTCCACATCTTTCCTTTTTACCCTTAACCCATCTCCTGATTTTGCAGGACCTTTTTCTGTGGAACACGTGTGTCTGTACTGTGCTTGTGGTAGGTTCTTTTTTATTATTGGTATTTTGGAGTGGCTCCTAACAGAGCTTATTGCATCTAGCAGGAGCTGGTTTAGTGTGTGGTGTCTTGGTGTCGGATCAGATGAAACTGCCTAAAGATGTGATGCAGCCTAGCTTTAATCCGTGACATGATTTAATATAGCACAACAGATTGACAGTTGTGCTAATTTATTTAGATCTGGTAATGTCAGAAGTACCTGCTAAAAGTTTGTTGTCGTCGTCGTTTTTTTAATAGAAACTTGCAACTATTAATAGGAACAGCAAAGGTTGCATACCCTTCAGAATCCTTCCAGCAGGATATCATGTCAGATGATACATTAACTTCGTGAGGGGGGCAGATCCCATCTGTCATGTCTGTTTACTGAAAAACTACCCATTTCTCAAAGTCATAGCTTAATATCTGAAGAAATTCTGTATTCTTTATGCCATGATAAAGTCTTTGTTAGGCATGCGTGGCTATATGTTGCAGATATTTTCGGATTCTAAAATTTGTTAGCAATAAAAAAAAAGAGCACCAAAGTACTGATGATGATAATGTGTGTGTCTGTATCTGTTTCAGTCACCTCCTCTGAAAGTAATATACTCTGCTAAAAAGTAAGATCAACAGAATTTTGTGTAAAATAATACATACTATTTTCAGACTTAAAAGACAGTGCTCATTAGACTCGTTTAGTAGTGTTTCACTTGCTCCAGTAGTCTAAGCATTATATTCTAGTGGTTTTACGGGGACCTGGATCAACCTTGTGGTATATAAAGTACTGGAACTTTTGATTTGACAAATATAGCTAGCTTACCTAAGTTAAAAATAAATAAAAAGTAAAATCTGTTTTTAAGAAGCGAAATGCGCTGTGGATGTGAGTTGTAGAACAAAAATCGAATTCTCAAGAGCTGAGTAAGTGCAAAAGGTGTTGTTTTGACATACAGTTTTGGAGATGAAAGTGATCAGTTGCTTTCAGTTATAATTTTGGATTACTGAAGTTCTACGTACTGTGGAGGATCACCCCCAAAGTTTCATTTGCTTCTATATTATTTTTCATGACGGATAATGATGGTCACCCCCTCCTTTTAAAGAAAGATATTGTTTGTACATGACAGCTCTTAAAATCTGTTAAAATCAGGCAAATTTAGGACTTCTGCTGGAAGAGACATATTTATCTTTTTTCCTTAATCTTTCTTTTACAGAATTCAGTTCAGTTTTCTTCAAAAGTGTTTTTCCAATAGCAAACATGCTTTCCGTGACAGAAAAGGAATGTTTGATTTTGGAAATAACATAACAGCAGATTTTTACAGGTTGGGCTAATAATTTCTTTTTGTTAGTGTTAAAAATGGAGTTGAAGTGTTAACAAACAAACTGCAAGGCACAGCCAGTTTTCAGATATATTCAGAATGTTCTGTTACAAATGATGCGGCTTGCTAATTGCTTTTAAATTAGGGTGTTTGTGCCTATGATGATTATTGCAAAGCGTCATTAGAGCCTAACAACTGGAGTAGTGTCCTAATTGGGGTTTGATTTGCAAAAAGTACTTGAGAAACATGATGCTGTGGACTTGCAGTCATATTTTAAAACCTCCTTGTCAATGGATATCCGTATGCCATCCTTCCAACAGACATTACAAGTATTGGATGACAACCCTGCATAAAATAAGTAAGGTCTATGTTGGAAGGAATGGTTGTTTCAGAAATAAAAATAATTTCTTAATCTACCCCTTTCTATTGTTATTTCTAAGAAATTGCTTTAAGATTTTTTTTTTTAATTTTTGCTTACTCGTTTAGTAGTTTGCCCCTGGGTTCAGCATTAAAAATATTAAATTTCAGAAAGACAAAATAGCAATTAAAACAAAAGAAAAAGCTGTCAATTGACAATAAGGCGCCTCATGCAATCTGCAGTATTCAAAGGCGGGGGGAAGAGAAGGATCAGAGAGTGCATATTCTGTTTCTTTACATCAGAAGATTAATATTACCCAAAAATATTGTTGTATTAACAAGAAAAATTACAGATTTTTGAACAGTTTAAAGTATCCTTTTCAGATTAAAAATGCTATTCCATTTGCATACCTTAAAAGAGTAGTAAGTATACTGATGTGTATGCAAACGGATGGGACTGAGCAATTTACACACATCATTAATACAATGTGCTTTTCTCTGCTCAAGTGATTTTCAGAGGTAATCTATGTGTATATATCGGAACCTGTAGCATAACCCATGACTTTTTTTTTTCTTGAAGAAATCTTGTAGCTATAATAATAGATCTTCTCACATTAGTACTATCCCTTTTTAGCAGATTTTTCTGAAAAGTTCCTTCTTGCACAATCAGGATTTATGAAATACAGTACCTGATATTTTAATCGATGCTATTAAAGGCCTTACTTAGTTATTTACACATCTTTTTTTGTTAATGGCCTGAAGCTGAACACAGGAAGGTCAGAGAAACTCTCTTTATGGATTTTTTTTTTTTTTTTTTTTAAAAAAACTGCGACATTTTGTTCAATTTGAAGTTCTCTCCTGTGTTTTGATCCAAATGAAGACATTCCCTTCCAAATTAAGTGTGAATGTTAAAGAACTATACAGATAATATTATCCAAAGCAGGCATTTCCTTTTATATCTTTAGCTTTGTCTTTCCTTTATATCTTCAAATGTGTAAACATCCAGGATGTTCACAAAGGAAAGGGAAGATTTCTACCCTTTTTGTTTAATCTTCTGGCTTGTGGGTTCAGGTTCTACTAATCCCTCTGTGACACTACTGTCAGAACTGGTTCGAAGCTTACCAAAGTAAAGAAAGAATATTAGAATCTCATCTCTGCCTTTGTGACCTAATTCATACTTTCCTGTCGTGTAGCCTTAGTTACTCCTCTTTTGTGCTTTTCCATCTTCTCCTTTTGCCCTTGAGTTGTCGCAGACTTCTGGTGACCTTCCAAGAAGGGCAAATGCCCCCGAACGGGAAAATGGAAGCCAAAATAGAAGAATTAATGTAGTTGCTGAGAAAGCAGGCAAGTGGAGAGAGCGTTTCTGATTTACAGAGGGGGAGAAGTTATTTTCTGTACTGACTGATTTTTGCCTGGAAACAAAAATCTGGATAGGGAGCTGTGAAATATGTTAACTGAAGCAGTTAGGTCCTCAGGAAATCTTGTGGCTGGTAGGTGAGGTTGGTTTTTTAGTTTCTGTTGTGTGTTTCTTTATCTGTTGATTGCATGAACCGTTGCTTTCCCTGGGGTGTGGAACTACTTACTGTTTTGAAATCGAACAAAGTGGCTACATAACATTTTTTTATACACCATAATATAAATTAATCAATTGTTTGGCATCTGTTTGTAGTTCTTTCATCTTGTTATTGGCCATAGTGTTGCCACTAACACTAAGAAAGCTTACCTTTTAACTTCCCGTACGAGATCATACCAATTATTTAGTCCAATCATTTCAATAAAAGCAGCACCAAATACTGTAGGAAGAAAAACTTTCAAAAACTTGTATGCAAAAGATAAAGGGGTGAAATGTCGTCTTCCTTTCTATATAAGCTACAATATATTCTCCTTGCAAGGTCAGCTAGAGCCCTGAATTTAAAAATTTAATATTTCTTGCAGTATGGCTTGCTGTAAATTATAGAAGCTTTGGATGGTTTTAGTATGAATATTTAATCTCCTTTTAATTTTGTTAAAATCTTGGCACTTTCTGTGGCAAAGATAGCCACTCTTTAATAGTGTTTTACTGATTCGGACGCTCCTTCCAAATGTAATTTGGATTAATTAATTTGGGTTAATTTGGGATTAATAAAAAAAAAACTTGTTCTTTTGTTATGGAAGAAAGCTTGGAAGAAAGAAAGATTCTTAATCTATCTGTATTTTAAATCAATTGTTATTTTATATACTTATTTCAGTTTACCTTCTATTAACCTCCTTTCTGAGGTAAGCAATGCTGCTCTCCTACCTCTGTTAAGTATTTCCAGCCAATGCGGCAGGTACAGATAGGAGACTTTTCTATAATGCTCGTGAACATCTTTTTTATTGCTAAAATATAAATAGAACACACTTTTTTCACCTTCTCCTCCTGCCTTATATACCAAAGTCTTTGGAGTAGTGATTATTTTTAATGGGAGGTGGTTTGCCCTTTGCTATGGACAAGCATGGACGCGGGGTCTGATGCTTCCCTACTGTCACTTGGCTTTGGCCCCTTCCAGTGTGCCAGAAGGAAAAAGCCTAGTCCTTAGTAGTGTCATTACTTCTAGCCTAATTTATATGGTATATATTTTCTGTAACATTTTTGCTCATTTTGTTTGAAATTACGTTGTAAGCTGTGAAACACTGATCTATCAATTACTACTGTAGTTCTTGTTTCTCTAAGGTTTTTGTGTGTTCTGTGTAATATTATGCTGATTGAAATTTTTCTATCAAAATGTAAATATTCATACACTTTTCTTCTGCTTTCTAATCCTTTTCCAGAAGGAGGCAAGATGTTAAACTGTGGTAATGCAGTAACTTTTCTTCCATCAACCAAAGAGCTTCCATTTAATTAAGAACCAGAAATCTTGATTAAAATACTTTGTGGTTTTTATTTCTTATATGACAAAATTTATAGGAAATGGGAGGAAAAAAATACTGCTTAGAATGTTTTAAAATGAAACATACCTGTCTCTCTTATACCTTTTTATGCTAACTTTGTTGCTCTATCTGACCTTTCTGTATTAATCATTCCTACTGATACTGACTTAGAGCACTCAATATTCTGGAACGCGATGCTTAGTCTAATACAGGGGTTTTTTTCCCGATCTGTACAGTTATTTCATTTTAGCAGTCTGAAATTGGCAGAGAGAGAATCATAGACTGTCTTTGAGTTGGAAGGGACCCATGAGGATCATCGAGAGGTGATTGTTGGAGCAGTACAGTGTCCTTCCTTCAGGCTCCAAGGAATAAGCATCTGGAATTTATCAGCCACAGGAGGAGGACTAAGGGAATTTCTCGTGACTGGAGAACTGAGCCATGAAATCTTTAGGGGAGAAGGCTTTTGGGAAGAGGCAGATAGCACTAAAATTTCTGCAAGGTCTTTGGTACTCGTAATTTTTCTGTATGAGTAGAGACAGGTGTGGGAGATCAAGGTGTCCTGTCTCTGTTAGAGTCACATAGCTGAGAAGGGAATAGTTTGGTGGCCTGGTTGCCAGAAATGATGCATATTTTACCCAAGTCCTGTCAGGCAGATTTCATGAGATACCAGCTGAAATGTAGTCTGTGAGAGCAAAGTAATTTGAATGTCACAAAGAAGAAAGCAAAAGTTTTAAGGTTTATAGCAGAGATGCATTTTAAGAGATGGTGTCTCATGCTTCTTAGCCCATGGATTATTCTAAAGAAGTCTGTGGAAGGTGACTAAAAAACCCAAATTCATCTAAGTTACATCACTGTCCACATCTGTGAAAATTCTAAATGGCTGGAGAATTCTGAAATAATTCTAAGGAGGTGGAGAATTGCCTTCCAGACGGATACACCGTGCGTACAGGCTTTCCTCACACCAGCCGTCGTTGCATGTTTCTCTGGCTGTTGCCGCACAGCAGCGTTCTGCCTAAACCAGTTGGTAAACTGTTAAATGTTTCTTTTCTCCAGTGAACAACGCAGGGTGCGATGCGGTGGTATCTGGCCGTGCCAGCAGCCATGGGAGTGCAGGGCAGCAGGTGCGCTTGCATCAACGCTTGGATGGAAGATGGGAATGGCTCAGCGTGGAACTGGCAGCAGGATTTTAGGCTGCACCATATGTGTACAGAGACGCTTGCAGGCAAATAGCAGAGCACATTTACAGTTGCACCACACCACAGATAGGTTTGTTTGACTGTCCCTTTCTGATACTGTTGACTGTTGCTCAGTAAGAGGTAGAGAGCCAGCTGAGAATTTCCCTATTCCAACACAATATGCTTCTTTATGAAGAGATCTCGTAGTACTTTTGTAGGGAATAATTTCAAGATAAACATAGAAGAAACAAAGGATTTAGGGGAGTATCCAAAATCATAGGGAAGGTGCTTACCATGATTGGATGAAATTATCAATATGTGCCTAGCTATTTCTGTGTGAAGAGATGCTGTTTTAAATATTTTTCTACTGCTTTTTTTAAATTTTCACAAGGCTAAATGGATTGTAAGATTCTGTCTCTCCCTCAAATTCGATGGGAATTGCCCAGAAGGTTCAGAAATTACTAGGGGTGCAGGATGATCGCACAAGCCTTGCTTTTATGGGAAACCAAACTAACTTTTCCAGTACAAACTGTGTATGTATGTGCACGAGAGTCAGCAGACTAAATACACATTCTGTCTCGTATTATGATTTATTTTTTTTATATCAGTGAGAAAAGCATATGACTAGTAATCTACTTTTTTGGGGGTATTTGTCAGGGTATCAGGTACAGTGTAGCTGCTATACATTAGGTGCCAGATGCAGTTAAAGATACTGGGAAGTTATCACCTTAAGAACTGGAATTTTTATTAGTCTGAAGTGGCAGTGCGTGATATAAAATATATAATACCTTGTGTTAACTGGTTTATATTTTGTGATGCAAGAATGTTAATTCTATGAACCAGATGAACTATATGAGTAAGGCTTTATCCTTTATTAAAATGAATCTCTGTAATTTCTTCATGCTTTGGTCAGTGTGAGCACATACGTCAGATATTTTTGATTATTTATGGTGGATATCATTCAGTAGTGCTGCTTACCTGTTTTTTGATAGCTTTTCTAACATTTAAGAGTGGTAGCTGCCAACAGGCAAATGGTGTTTTATGAGCAGGTGGTGGGAATATCTAGCAGCACAATTCCAAGCAGGTGTTCCCAATGTGGCCCATCAGGTGAGGCTTGACTTTTGATGTGGAAATCTGTTGTGTGAAGCACCATGCAACATGTCCAAAAGCATCAAGATTAATTCTAGATATTCTGTCCAACATAGTGGCTACGCAGTTTCCAGCAGAAATGCGGGAGCCATTTGTAATATACAGGTTTGTCTTCTCCCAAGTGGAATTTTAATTAGTTCCTGGATATAAGATTTTATTATTTTGGTTTAATTTCCCTGTTATGATTTCTCATTTGTTGTGTTGATTTTGTTTCTGTCAACTGTTTGACAAAACTGTTTATGATTTTGCAATAATTAAATTCACCAGTACCTGTTTGTGCCCAAATAATGCTATATCCTTGCTGGTGGGTGGAAGGAGGAGGGAGGGAGATGGAAGGTAAGTAAAGTTGGTACTCAGCAGGTAGAAAGATTTGGTTCTGCACTACTAAGCATAATTTAAATGTGAAGCTTGATTTTTCTCAGCTGCTAAGCACTGCTGCTAATGGAAGTACTTGCTTTATTTTTAGGCATTTCTATGCCTAAGTGCCCAAATCGTGGAAATTTAGGCAGGATTACAGTGGAAATTACAGCTTCAGGAAAGGCAGCAGAAACACTGCAGCTCTTCACTAGGTACATGTTGCACAGAAGAAGGTGCATGTAGGTGATAGATTCTTGTGATTCTATGTTTCAGACATAAATTGTTTGCAGAAAAAGTATTGTAACACCTTTGTTTTCTGTGTGGCGTTTGGGCAAAGTGACTTTTAATCAGGTGGCAACATCTTGAGTCAGCTGGATGCCAGGAAAGTCCATTCTTCTGTGTAAGCTGCTACTAGAGGGAGATCCCATGGTCGGAGTTAGTGACTTCAGCATCTGTTAGAAACCAAGTCTGAGTGACTAAGGTAATAAAGTCAACACACAGTTTATATTGAATTCAGCTCAGAGAGTCTTATGATGACAATTACAGGGGAATATTTTGAATATAAAGTCATGATCTGTGGCTGAATGCATTTTTTTTATTTTTATTTTTTACTTATGGACCTTCTTCTTCATGTAAGAATGCACAGCTATGACTGGTCCTTTAGGGAGGGTTAATTTCCTAGTTGCCCATGCACAACTAACTGACAGTAGATCTCTCTCTGTCTTTACCATGTAGGAACTTTTGGAGAAGGCTAAGTGGAATAAAATGCTTTGCACCTTCGTTCGCACCTCTGTATAAAATGTGTGTGTGTATAAGCAGGCTGTGTAAGTATGTACATAAAAGAAAGGCGTCAGTTGGGTTTGTCAGCTTGTGTACCTGTGGCTAGATGCCTTCCGGTTGTCTCAGAGTATGTGTAGAGTGAATTCATTTCTGCTTGCAAAAGTCCGTATATTTCTAGAATCTACGTGTGTATTTAGACTGACTACTGAAATAAGCAGCATCTGAAGTACCTCCTAAAGTAGAAGAAAGCAGCATGATTTTACTCCTTAGATGAACAATGTTAATTTTAGTATATTCTAAGTAACAGCTAATAGAAAATAGCCGGTCAGTTCTGTGCGGGTCAATGTGGAGAGATGTGTATGGACTATATTTTTTTTTTAATGGGCCCATGTGCTGGAAAGTACTAGATGTGGGGATATGAAAGAAGGATGACTTTTTCTTTTGAGTAATATACAGCAGATTTTCCCCTACCTTTCCTCATGCTGCTGCTTAAAAATATGATAATTATTTTACATTGCTGGAACAATGATTTTGAAGTAATTGCAGCATTTTCTTTAAATGAGAGATTTCTAAATTACAATGTATCTCCAGTTGTAATATTTGTAAGCATTCTGTGTAATTACAGATTCACAAAACTGACTACCTGTCATACAAATAATGGCTTAGTGTTATTGCAAAATATTTAAGTCAGGAATGCAAAAAGAAACAAAGCAGTATTTTGGAAAATCTTGCCCCTGGAAATTAAATACTATCTCTTCTTTTCAAAATTGTCAAGAAAAAAATCCCATTGGAGCACTACAGTGAGAGGAAGGGAAGATGAAGGATACAGAAGGCAGGCACAAAATTCCCATTTGTAATTCAGTTATGAAACAGTATGGAATAATCCATCATTTGTTACCATCAGTTATTTCAGGTCTTGCTAAATTCAGGATAAAAATATTATTGTGAGCGCATGTACTAGCAGATGTCAGTTTATTACATCAGTTCTTAGCAGTTTAACTCTTCTGTCATTTCTAATATGGATCCTTGTGTTTCAGAGTTACTGGTAGTAATGGATTCTGGATCCACGTGTGGCTTTTTAGTATTGTTTTTGAGGAAAGCCCAATGGCACTAGGGGCCTAAAAGTAAAAAATTTGTTCCTTCAGCTACCCTCATCTGTAGATACCAGTGGGTAAAAAGGCTTGGAGAGAAAGGGTAAAGTATATTAGTAATTTCAAAAAATGTATGTGCATAGCCAGAATTTTAGTGTGATTAATAATTTCAAATGTCCCAGGATATGACCTTCAAACCACCTTCTTGCTAAATTCAGAGTACTCTGCTTTTTAAGTACCACTTTTAAAATGTCTCAGAGCATCCCCAGTGGAGGTCTGCAATATCATTAGCTTAGAGTATGTGACCGTAGACTGTTTGCCAGGTAATGTGTTCACATGCGTGTTACTTACGCATTAGCCATTCTTTTTGACAGATCTATCATCTTGCTCATGAATAAATTAAAAAAAGACAGCTGTTAGCAAATACAAATAGAGTTCCTGTTTGGAAACTGAGAAGGCCGTTATTTAGCAAACTTTTTCTATATATTTGTCTTATAGCCATGTAAGACATTTTTTGTGATATGTGAAACAATTCTTCAGATTAGAAAGTTAATTCTTTTTCTAGAAAGAGCAGTTTAAGATGTTTCAGAGATTACTTGACATAAATTTAGTTTTCTAAAGGGTAGGGTTTCTTTTCTTGTAATTCCATATGTGAAAATTCATCTTTATGAAGATTGTGCTGCTGTAAAAGAAAGGAAATCGGTGTAACGTGTACTTGGATCTATTTATGTTCACAGAGGGAAGAAAAACAGTTATTCTTTCTTAAGATGGAATCACAGAATGGTAGGGTTGGAAGGGACCTCTGGAGATCATCTAGTCCAACCCCCTGCCAGAGCAGGGTCACCCAGAGCAGGTTGCACAGGAACGTGTCCAGGCGGGTTTGGAATGTCTCCAGAGACGGAGACTCCACCACCTCTCTGGGCAGCCTGTGCCAGGGCTCTGCCACCCTCACAGGAAAGAAGTTCCTCCTCATGTTGAGATGGAACTTCCTATGCTCAAGTTTGTACGCATTACCTCTTGTCCTGTCACTGGGCACCACTGAAAAGAGCCTGGCCCCATCCTCCTGACACCCACCCTTTAAGTATTTATAAGCGTTGATAAGATCCCCCCTCAGTCATCTTTGTTTCCAGACTGAAGAGACCCAAATCCCTCAGCCTTTCCTCATAAGAGAGGTGTTCCAGTCACCTCATCATCTTGGTAGCCCTGTGCTGCACCCTCTCCAGCAGTTCCCTGTCCTTCT